>CAJVQA010007803.1:0-13495 GCA_910591915.1 Cetraspora pellucida | reverse complement strand
TTTTTTATAATATAAAATTAAATACTGCTATAATATAATTCTTATTTTCAAATATTATCAAATAAAATTTTATTTAATATTTTAAATTTTAAAAAAGAAAAAATCTAAATAGTACTTAGTGCACTTTGTGTCCTTTAGTTATTGTATAACAAATATCAATTTGTACAACTAAGATTTCAAATTCAACATAATAATATTACAATTGTTAGCTAAATTTATTGTCTATTTTGACATATGCATAACAATGATATAATGTAATCACTTAACAATAAAAATAAAAAGAGGTTTAACAAAATAATAGAACTTCTTTTGCTCTATTTTATCAATATTAAATAGATCACTGAAGTAAAAATTGCAAGTATAAATAATACAAAAAAAGATAAATTTAATAAAAATTATATTTTACACTTTAAATAGATATGTAACTTTGGGTTATGCTTAAAATTCATAAATTTCAAGTTAGCTTTTATAATAAAAGATGTATTAAAAACATAATCAATAATTTTTTTTTGTAGCTAATAGATAAGACAAAAATATAAATATTTTGATATTAAGCTTTAAAAAAGTAGTAAATGAATTTAGAGTAATATATTGTTAAAGCACAAGTAATATTACAAATATAAGTCTATAAGCTCTGATTTTTTTTTTGAATGATAGTAACAAATACATTATTAAACCACATAACTATTAGTATAATAAGCTAATGGCAAACTTTAAAGAAGCAACAAATGAGACATGAAAGATATTACAAACATAAGTTTTGATGTTATTTTTTTTGAACAATAGTAACAAATATATTATTAAAACACATAACTATTAATATAAATGGGCTGATATTAAACTTTGAAGAAGTAGTAAATAAGGCATGAAAGGCATTACAAATGTAAGTTTTAATAATATAATAAGTGCATTACTAAAACACATAATGATTTGTATAAATAGGTGAATATTAATTTTTGAAGAAGTAATGAATAAAATTATTGTTAAAATGCAAAAGAAACTACAAACATAAGCTTTATTTTTTTTATTTTTTATTTTTTTGATAATAACAAGTGCACTACTAAAACATTTAACTGTTAGTATGAATGAGCTGATACTAAACTTTAAAGAGACAATAAATAAGACATGTAAGGCATTACAAATATAAGTTTTTTTTTTTTTTTTAACCTTAAGTAGTCATGCTAGTACTTTATTAAGATTCTTGAAATTACTTTTGCAATTACATAGATTTACCTAACAACTAAGTCTAGCATCACCTGGCCATCTAAAGGATATCTAAGTGCAACCTGTTACACTACTTTAAGCAGAAGTAGACCACTTGTCTGACTACTTAAAGTCTATAGTAGAAGGGTTTTCTCTTTATTACGACAAGTTCCAACATTGTTTTTCTAATTTTTTTATTAATTCTATTCTTTTTTTCTTTTGCTAGTTTTCTTTTTTCTTTGATCTTTTGCTGACTTGCCTTTTCTTTCTTCTTTAAATCCTTTTTTTTAACTTTTTTTTTCTTTATTTTGGTCATTATGCCTTTTTTTCTTCTATTTATTAACCTTTTCACACTATTTTCTCTAAACCTGTTCATATAATATATCACATGCTGTCTTTGTCACTTTTTCTATAAACTGCTGTCTCGCCTTAATATTTAGAAGCTGTATTAGTCTTTCTTGCATCTTTTCCAGAATTAGGCCTTTGATTAAAGCTTTTTTCATCTTTATTTCTTCTGCTTTATTTTTTCCAAAAAGTGCTGTATATAGTATATATGGTAGAATGCAAGTTTTTTCTTCTTTTTACAATTCTTTTCAGACTGTTGCAATAGTCAGTTTTTGAATTCATTTCCAGAGATTTGCTTATCCTTTGCATAATGCCAAGTGTGACTGTGTTTTTTTAACTTTATTTTGATATACTTAACATTCTGTCATTGTATATATATCTGGTCATCTTCTGTTAAGTTCTTCTAAAGTTGAAAGTTTATCTATTATACATTTGATAAATATGCATCTTTTTATACTACTTTTTCTTATTGTGCTATGTATCTCTTTAGTTGCTTTAAGTTTTTTCCAGAATTGTATTCAATTATAAATTACAATTTCTGTTTTTAGCTTTAACTTTTTAATTGCTTTTGTTTCTCTCCATTCTGCTCCTAATCTTGCATTTGTTACTAATTTGCATAACAGTCTTGCTAGGATGTCAGTTTGTCTGTTTTCCTACTCTAGGCAGTACGCTATCTCTTTACAACTGACTTTTTCTATTTGTATTACTTTCTTACTTGTTGTTTTCTTTTTTGCTAAACTATTAGCTTTGTTGTTCTACTTGTTCTTGCTGTAACTTTTAACTTTTATTAACTCTATTTATATTTTTTTCATATTAATAAGATCTATAATCTTCATTATCCATATCACATTTTTCTTCTTAAAGATCTTTATTTTATCTATTTGCTCTAAACCTCTACTAATATTTCTTATTGCAGTATTACTGTCTGTATATATTTCTACTTGTCTTTCTTTTAGTATTGTTAGAAATACTGCCCATATTGCTACTAATTCTGCAATTGTTAATGTTATTCATTCTTCTAGCTCTAGTAATATTTCTTCTTCTGGCTACTTTTGTGTCTCATTTGTCTAAATCCATCCTATACTTATATTCTGAGCTGGTAATTTCTTTCTGGTCTTAGTATTTGCTATATTGTCTGTATCTATAATAAATTTGTTTTTGTCTCTTGTTAAGTTTCTTCTTAGTATCTTTATAATTTCTTGGTTAACATTCTTATCTAGATTTTGTTACTTGATTATTTCTAGTTCTAGCTTTTCTATCACTATAAAATCTATAAATTTTTGCTTATTATTTCTTAACTTCTCTATTTTTACTTTTTCTGTTAATTAGTCTAATGCTAACTTGATCTTGTTGTTACTTTTCTTTATTGATGTATTAGGAATTACTCTAATTTTGGTTTACTCTTATCCATTACTGCAGCTGTCTTTAATCTGTTCTTCTTTTTCTGTATATTTGTTACATTTACTAATTTCTGGTGCTAGTTTGTTTTTTTTGTCTTGCATTTGCCAATGTTCTACTAGAATCTTTTTCTTCTTTTTCTTTACTATCTTCCCTAGCTGTCTGCAGTCTTATGCACTGTATATTATCTATTTCTTTTTTCTTTTATCTTCTGATATATACTTTTACTCTATTTTTATCACTTGAATATTGTGCTTATTTGTCTTAAAACCTTTTTTGACTTCTTTGTTTAATGTTCTTTTGAGTACCTTTAGCTCTATTTCTTTAAACTATTTAGCTTTTTTGCTTTTGCTTAACTGCTCAAAATAGATTTTGAACTGTTGCCATGTGATTAAAGTTTTATCTTTTGTGTTAAGAGTTGATTTAAGTATATTAGGCCTGCTTTACTTATTTTAGTTCCTTTTTTTTTTACAAACATGTTTTCAAAAGCTCTTGTATTCTGATATCATGTCTAAAGATTCTCTATAAGTTACTTTTAGTTTTTATATTTATTCATCATTTTCTTGTTTTTATTATTATTAAACATGCTAGGTTGTTCTTCCAACATCTAATATTAGCTGACATCTCTTTTAGTTTCCAAATGTTTTTCATCAAGCCTGCTCTTTAACAGCCTTGTGTTATTCTTAGCTTCATTAGCTGTTCTAATTTATCTTGTTTGTTTAATTTTTCTAGCAGACCACTTACTTGCTTCATTACTAGCTCTTGTTGTAATGTTATATATCCACCAAGATCTTTATGTTCTATTATGCAATTTTCTAATGTTCTTTACAAATTGCTCTTTTGTTTTACCAAACAAATCATTGGTTGATGTATTTCATATATTCCTTTTTTTGAAATCTTGATTAACTAAAGCATATAGCTTAGTTTTGGAATTATTCTATATTGTTTATATATGTAATCTGGCTCATTGTCATCTTTTTGTATTTAAGATCTTTAATCATTTGACTAATTATCCCTTTAGCTTTTTTTTTGACTAATACTTCTCGCATTTTGTTATTTAATCATATTCCTAATGAATAAACTATTTTGCTTCTTAGTTCTTTAATTATTCTGCTTTTCCCAAATGTTACTTCTCTTTCTTCTTTTCTGATCTTCATATTCATTACTAGCAGTTTTGATTTTGATCTGTTTATTTCTATATTATTCATTTTGAAAAACTTCTTAGCTATTTCTAGAATTACTAATAGCTGGCTTTTGCTGTTTGCAATTCACATTGTATCATCTGCATATGCAATTGCTGCTTGACAATATCTTGTAATATTATTACACTGCATTTCTTTTTTGATTAGTTGTTCAACTATATACCCTAAACTTTCTTCTTCTTGCACTCTGACAAGTAATGAATCATAAAAAGCTGCTATATTAATAGTAATATTACTTCTCCTTAGTCTATTCTGTCTTCTACTATTACTTCTTCTGTTAATTTATAAGCTGTAATTATTCTTAATTATCTTTTATAAAAAAGATTTAAGATGTATTTAATTGTTTTTCTAGGTATTTTGACTCTCTGTAGTACTAATTCAAGACTTTTTAATGAGACTGAGTCAAATGCCTTTTTCATATCTTGCAGAAGTATCCATATTTTTTTATTTTTTTTCTTTGCTTCTTTCATTATTATGTTTAAAATATATACTGGCTGCTCTGTTAAGTTTCTTGGTAGGTCTGTATAGTTTGGTCCCTTAAGCCCTTCTCTCTTTATAAACACTTTAGCAAGCCTTTTTGTTATTATCTTTGGTACTATCTTTTTAAATGTTTCAATTAGTGCTATTGGATGAATATTGTTTAAGCTATACCCCCACTCTACATCTTTTGGTATTGAATAGACTTATGCGATTTTCTACTTGGTTGGTATTTCTTCTACTTTTAAGCACAGATCAGCAAAGGCTTTGAAGATTTCTTGTGTTTTCTTTCTTGTTCATTTGATTAGTATGTAGCTTATGCCAGATATGCCTAAAGCTTTTCCTGTTTTAAGTTCTCTTAGTACCTCTTCCTATTCTTTTTCTTTGATATTCTCTTCAAATTCTGTATACTATTCTTCTTTAATATGTTTTTGTGACTTGTAAATTTTTTTCCATATTTCTGATATTTCTTCTAGTTTCATGTTTCTCTTTTTAAATTGTTTCTTGTAATGTTCTGCTACATCTATCTTAACTAAATCTGGCTCTACTATCAAATTTGTTACTTCTTCCTCTTGTTTGATAAATCTGTCAAGCATTATTTTTTTGTAAGACTTGTTTAACAGACTAGCTATCATTTTTTTTGATCTGTTTTAATCATTTCACATTTCTTATCTATATTCTCTTCTATCTGCTTTCTTTGACTTTGTTTCTATTCTTTTTTCTTTATTTCTTGTAACAATTTCTGCCAACCTTTTATATCTTCTATCCAAGCATTTGACCATCATTTATGTAGTTTTGGCAGCTTTATGCCTTCTTTTTCTCTTAGTGTTTATAGTTTCTTATTTGTTTTTTTCAATTTTTTCTTCTTCTGTTACTTCTTTATCTTCTCTTGTCTTTGTGTATTTAATTAATCTTTGCAGTTTTACAATATTCTTCTCTTGGTACTGTTTTCTTTGGCTGTTTCTTCTATTCATTACTGTATTATATATTTTTTTCTTAGGTAGATGCTTACTTGCTGCCATAATAATTACTTCTTTTATTATATTTCATATGCTGTTTATTCTGTCTGTTTTTTTTTCTTCTTGTTCTCTTTTTTGTATTCTTTTTAGCACCTTTTTGAATTCTAATTATTTTTGCAACTTTTGCATATACTCTTTCCAGTCTTTTTTTTTTGTCTAATCATATAAGTATACTGTTCTTGACTGTCTTTTTCTTTTAATCTTAGCCTTACTGTTCTTTGCTATTATGTGTTTAATCTATATCTCTGCTTTTACTATCTTATTATCACTTTTAGTGATTTTTTTTGTTTCTTTAATTTCTGCCTTCTGTAAACCTGAGGCCAATTCTTTTGATACCTATATGTAGTCAATTCTTGTTGTAACTTCTCTATTTGACTATGTATACTCTTGGCTTATCAGGTGCATATCTTTGTAAGCATTACTGAATTTTGCTTTTTTATCTAATTAAAGATAAATAACCTTTTGAAACTTGCTGCTTATAAATGTTATCTGTCCAATATGTTGTTTGCCATATGATTAAAATCATTTAAAATTACTATTTGCATATGTCTTTTTCTTTTCATGACTATTTTTACTATTTTTTGTTAAATATTTTTTTTTATTGCCTTGTCACTTGGTAGTATATAAACTCCTAACACTACTAATTCCAATTGCTTGAAATATAATATAAGTTCTATCAAATATTTATTTATCTTTTTGACTGCACCTATATGCTTTTCTTATTGTTCGTTAACTAAGATACCAATATTAGATCCTTTTTGCTTGTCTTTTGCTGCACTTGACCAAAACCCAACATAAATCTTATTTGTTATATGTGATTCCAAGTATTGTGATTTTTTCTTCTTCTGTCTATTCTATTAGGTTTTCTAATTTCTATCCTTTAGTTTTAAGTCCATTAATGTTGTGACATGCTATTTTTATTTCTTTTCTTCCTTGTTTCTATTTTTCTTCTAGTCACTTACTTCTTGTTTCTGTGACTTTTACTTGTTTTTCTCTTTTTGTCTTTGTACTTTTTCTATAGCCAAGAGATATTTTTGCATTGCCTTCTTTGAATATTCTTCTTTCTCTATATAGAAACTCTTCAATCTCCTAGTCTATGCTTATATATTCAACTGGGGCATTCTAGAAGTGGTAGGCTAAACTATCTTATATTGTACTTCTTGCCTCTTCCAATCTTTCAAGTCTTTCTAAAATTTAATTTAAAATATTATTTGTATATATAGCTTCTTCTTGTGTCTGGATTTTGGGTTCTGTTGTTTTTTTTCTATATGTTATTTTCCCTTTTTTAAGTAGATTTGTGTATTTTGGTTTGTTTTTTGTATTTTGATCTTCATACTACTTCTGCTTGCTGCTGCTTGATCCTCTATTTTTTTATTCTTTTCTTTTCTTCTTCTATTTGTATTTAATTTGAATTCTTGTTTTTCTCTTTGACTGTTACTCTTTTCTGTATCAGAAATTTGGCTAGACCTTTTTTAGCTTTTTCTTCTTTCTTCTTTAAGGTATTTTGTTCATCCTATTTTTTTTCTTTTTTTTTGACTAGTATAGTTAGAAATTATTATATATAAATAGTTTTGATTAGGCTGCTTTTATATCCTCTTCTGTTGTAAACATGACTGTTGCTGTTCTTCTTTGGTTTCCATTTTTATTTGAAAGTATATGAACTGACTTAACTTTCTTGTTTTTTAAACTTCATAGTAATAGGACTTCTGAGGTGCTTCTAGGTAATTCTATCAATTTTGCTATATAACTCCTTTGTTTTTCTCTAGCTTCATAGTTCTTTATTCCTTTAGTTACTTATACTAGTTTGTTACTATTCACTAGTATGACCTATAGAATGTCTTCATATGTTTTCTCTATCTTAACTACTGCTAAAGCCTTATATTTTAACCTTTTAATTCTTACTATATAAGCTTTTCTAAATCTTTTATAGATGTATTCTATTTCTTTTTTGTTTATATTTGTTGGTAAATTTCAAATTGTCAGGTAATCTTTGTCTTCAAGTTTTTTATTTATTTCATATTGGTTTTCATTTGCTTTAAATTCATTCTCTTTCCACTTCTGCTTTTCTTTTTTAGTTCTTATTTTGCTGTTATTTCTTTTTTGATATTTCTCATTATGTTGCATCTGTTTCTTCATACTTTCTTCTTTTTTTTCAAGTATCATTCTGTACTAGTTACCCTCCTTCTTGCTGATTCTTTGTATCACTTTATTTTTGCTGTATTTGCAATCAAAATTTACTTCTATTTATAAATTTTCTTTTTTAAAAACTTTTCTAACATCCTTGACATGTGTGTTATTTCTTAACAACCATCTAATAAATTTCATATGCTCTTTTTTTGTTTTTTTTGATACATTATATACTAGTATATTCGTAAACAAACTGTTGACTTGGTTACAATTTTTTTGCTAAAGGCCCATATGCTTTCTTCTAGAGGTTCTCCAATTATATCAATTTTTTTTTGATTTCTATTTTAATGGCTTCTTGTTCTTGCTTTTCCTTTTGTACTTCTGTATCTCTTTCTTATACAAACAAAATTTCTTCTTCTTGATTATTGTTTGCTGAACTTACCTTTTCTTTCTGGTTTCTGTTTGCTTCTGTTGACTGTTGAGATATCTTTTTTCCTTTGTCTTGTGTTTGTTTTATTATAGGTTCTTCTACTATAATATTTTTGTCTTGTTTATAATATTAATTTTCTTATCTGACTGTTCTTCTTCTGCTTTCTTAACTATTTCTCTTGTTTTATATAGCAAGGCAACCTCTAATGCATTTTGTTTTGTTAACATAGTTACAATCTTATCTTCTCTGTCTGGTGTTGGAACAATTTTACTAGCTTGATTAAAAAACATCTTGTTGTGTATGCCATTTGCTGCATAATATGCTCTTTTAATATAAGTTGTTATTAGGCTTTCTTTTTGACTTTGTGTGCTACTCATATTTTGCTTGATTACTAGTGGCCCCTATTTACTATTTGTTTTGAAACTTTCTATGTCTTATGCCTATTATTATCTGAATTAAATTTGTTTGTATATCTGTCACTACACATGTCTGTTTGTTTATTTATTTACATATTGCTATGATCTATGGATTGACATTTCTAGGTTACAGAGAATTTTCCAAATTCCACTTTTCTAATGTTGACCAAAATGTTTTTTTCCTCTATCTTTCTTACAGATTTCTAGTTTTTTACTCTTAACTCTTGTTATGTTTTTTTTACAAGCTTTATTTTTTCTTTAAGCTTGTAAAGTTGATTTTGATAACCATTTTTTAGCAAACTTTTAAAATATTTCCTTACAGTCTTGTGTACAAGTAATCAGTAAAGAGAGTTGATATTAAAATAAATTATTATTATTATTTTATTTTATTTTATTTTTTTTTAAATCTTTGGCAGCCTTGCTGATTACTTTTATTAAGAGTTTTATATACATAATTTTGTACAAAGGTGACTTAAATTCTGGCTCAACATCTCCTGACTGCTTCTATGAGTGCTTAGGAGTAGTTTGCTACACTGGTCAGATGTTAATTTGGCCAGAGGGCTATACCAAGTTAACTATTAGAACTATAAAAAAATGGTTTTATCTTTCTTTCTATATAATCTCTAACTGAACCTAACCAAGAACTTTGTATTTTTTCTTTTTCTTCTTTTTTCTTTTCTTTTACAGCTTGGTCTTGATCCTTCTTTAAAACTTCTTTATCTACTCCTTTTATCAGATTTCTTACTGTATCACTTCTTGGAATATCTTCTTTATTTATTTGTCTGTAGGGCTAATTCTATTTGCCTTTTTCTAGTCAGTAACTGCTTTATAGCATTTTTTTCATATATTTTCAAAGAAACCATTCTATGCTATATTTGTCTATATTGTTATAAACTCTTTAGCTTCTTTGAAAGTTTGGGTGAGGCTTTGTATTATTATTTTAGCTTTTTTTTGAATTAGCCCTTTCATGCTTTTGAATCTATATTTTTTTTCTTTTCTGCTGAGTTTCCCTATAAGATTTCTGTTAGTTTCAATTTGCTTGTTTTCTTTTGAGTTTCTTCTGAGAGCACTGATCAGGCCAAATTGATAGCTGAGTTTTCTGTAATGGCCCAACCTTTTTCATGACCTTTACAAATAGCTAAGTGTTTTTGGTCTTCTTCTTGATCTTTATTATATAGAATGCAGTATAGCTTTTTATATATATTTGAATATCTTTTCGCTAGAGTTTTTAGTACTAGTAGTTTTTCATTAATGCATTTGATTAGTGTTACAATTTCTCTATTCTTCTTTATACTCATACATCTGACTTCACTTTGATTTCTAACTTTTTTTTTATAGTAGTAACCAGTTGTACTTTTTTTTTTCTTCATTTGGTTCTAATTTTTGACAGTTGATATAAATTGCTATTCTGAGCCAACCTTAAAATCTAAGATGCCTTTGACAAATTGTCTTGTTGGCCCTTCTACAATTGTTTCTTTTCAACAGAGTAATATATTTGAACTAAGTGGTGGCATTACTATAATTATATCTCTATTTCTATACTACTTTCTTCTTTTGCTATTTTATCTACTCTAGTATTTTATTTGTTATCACTATGTCCTTTAACTTTAACTAATTCTAACTCTATTTCTTTTAATTTGAGTAACTCTATTATACTTTTTTTCAAGTTATAGTTCTTTTTTTTAATCCATTGTCTGCTTTTTTTTTAGCTTTTTTCCTCTTTTAAGACCTGATATTGCTGCTGCACTATCTGTATAGATCTTAATTTTATTTTTTTTAATGCTATTAAGGTTATTAACCAAATTGCTAACAGTTCTAATTTTGTTAATGAAGGCCAATTTTAGGCACCTATAGCATCTTTGTCAATTACTTTTCCTTCTTTTACATTAACTTGTATCTAGCCTGCTCCTATATGGTCGATATTTGAAGCATTGTTTATTGCTGCTTTCTTAAATGAACTATCTGTATAGAAGATAAGTTCTTTATCTGGATTTAATTGGTTTTTTTAGTTCTTAGAAATAAGAAGTTCTTTTATCTCTTTGCTTAGCTACTGTTTTTTGATCAATTCTATGTCCAAATCATGACATATTATATTTTTGAGCTATGCTTCTAACTCATTTATTTTAGTTCTGTTTTCTTGCTGCCAGCTATATATTATTTCTTTGTCTATTATAAGTAGTAGTCTTCATCTTTTCTAATAAATCTTGATAACAAACCTTGAACTTCTTCTATGTAACTCCATTTTTTACAACTTTTTAGTTCTCATATATGATCAAGACTATATTCTTTACATTTTTTAAGAACTTGGTTTGTTTTGCTTTTGACTGATTTGATCACTCAGTGTTCTGTAAGTACTTTTTTTGGTATGTTTGTAACTACTTTTTTTATTAACAAGTTATTGGCTTCTTTTCCTTTTGATAATTTTAGCACTATCTATTTTTTTTTTCTATTGTCTCTTGAGCAACTATCAAGTGATGTTTGGAGTGCTTTTCTGTTTCCATTTGGTAATACATATTCAGGTTTTAATTGTCTATTATTCTTGTCTTCTAATATCATCTTTTCTATTTTTTTAAACCAGCTGGCTGTTTTACCTTTGCCCAATTCTCTTCTTAATAATTTAAGTTAGTGCCAAAAGATCATTTGTCTCCTGCTTTGTTAATAAGCTGGTTTATTAAAGTTATATTAAGTCTTTTTAGCACTAAAGCTGTCTAAAGAGTAAGTTTGCACCATTAATATTTAAAAAAAAAAAAAAAAAAAAAGAGTAAGTTTGTTTTCTAGTACTTTTGCAATTCTTAATTCTTTATTTTTCTCCTTAATGTTTATATTGTTGAACTAGAATGACATTTGCAAGTTCTTTGCTTTCAACATTGTTTGACATACTAGATTGTTTTTTCATAAATTGCTATATACTTTTGGTGCAATTTTATGCCAATTCTTCTCTGTTGGGCCTGTGAGCAGAAGGCCTTGGTTTATTCTAATTTTTATAAATATCTCTTTTGACTTAGTTGAATTAAGTTTTGCATATAAACTTGTAATTTGTTTTGTTATCAGTTGATTCCATAGTGCATTGTAGTTGTCTATATTTCTATGTATGATTATGCTATTGCTTACTGTTCTTGCAATTCCTAGTTTGTGTTTGGCTAAACCTATTATTGGACTTTGAATAGTTTCTATTGTTCTTTTAGACAATTTTGTTGTTTAAAGTATATAAGTTAACTTTGGCACTATACAAATGTTGTTTATATATGATACTTGTGTACCTGTTATTTTTTAGTATTTAAAAGCCTTTTGTTAAATATACTAATTCTTTTGCTTTTAACTTGATTTAGTTTTTATTAAGTTTGCTGTTAAGTCAAATTCCTAAAAATCTTATGATTTTAGTCTTTTTTTCTTTATATATCTATTCATTACTAAGTTTGATCTTTCTATTTTCTTTAGGTTTACTTAGATTTGTGATTATTAGCTTTTGATTTTTTCTATTTATTTGGATATTATTTAATTTGAAAAAGTCTTCTGCAATTTGTAATGTTTGCTCTATTTGCTCTTGACTACTTGTTATTCATATTGTATCATTTGCAAAACTACAACTGCTTGTCTCTAGCTTGTCTTTGTTGAATAGTTTAAGCTATTGTTGTATAAGTTTGAGACCTCTATTGTATAGCCTAGGTTTGGGTCTTTTGGATTCTCTTGAGCAAAGGGTTATATAAAATTCTCTATGCTAAAGATGAAAGCACCTTATCTTGCTCTATTTCATTATTTATTACAAATGCTTTTGTATAACTTTAGTATATAATTATTCTGGATTGTCTATCTTGAAAAAGATTCAAGATTATTTTAATTGTTATTTCTGAAAGTTTAATTCTTTTCATAGCTGCTTTTAAGACTGATTATTATTTTATTTTTTTTTTATTTTAAGGGCAGTCTTGCCTGTGTGTCTTTTTATTAGTAGTAGTATAAGATTACATATTATATACAGAGTATATCAACGAAAGTACAACTAGTTACACATATAACTTTAGTCATTATCTAATTAAGGGTTCTGCCTATAGGTTACCTGCTAGATGCCATACTTGAGACCTACCTGTGAGTTCCCTATTTAAACTTTCTGATTTTCAACACTTAACTGCATATATATATAATATATATCATCATGTTTATGACAAAACAGGTTAGAGCTATCTAATTACTATTTATATCTAAGTCCCACCTTATTGGATGTTACTAAGTATCCATAGTTCTTTCGAATTTACTCTCAACGCAAACTTACTAAGTATGGTACCAAGATTACCCCTTAGATTTATCCAATTTTAGTATATCCTATATCTACTAGAACCAGTTTTGTGTCAGAAGTGTTTGAATTTCGGTAAGTTTATTTTTTTTTCATAGTTTTCTTTTATGTTCATCATATTACTCGCTAGTGCACCTTCTCTTCATTTCTGATATATTCACTGCTTCTCTGTATCAAGCACCAACTCTCCATATCAGAAATCTTTTTTCCAGGAACTTTCTTATATACCGATCTTCTAATCACATGGACTTAGCCATAGGGCTTTGCGTAACTTCATATGCTTCCATAAATTACAGAGTTGCCTCCAGCTGAAATTGAACTGTCAATCTTGTTTGTAGAGGGAGGGGCACCTAGACTACTAGGCTACAGGGCCCCATTCCCACTAATTATTATTTTATTATTATTATATTTTATTATTATTTATTATTAATATTAATTAGTATTAATTATTTTATTATTACGTGAAAGGCCAGGATAATGATGGTCAGACCCAATGCACAGGGCAGACTATGTTACCTTGCACAGCTGTGAGAGCCGAGCATACGGTGATCGACCTTGTAGAAGACAACTCCACAAGATCATTTTCAACA
>CAJVQA010007802.1:0-13498 GCA_910591915.1 Cetraspora pellucida | reverse complement strand
TTATTAATTTTTGAGTTTACTATGAATTTTTAAAAATGTACTACCAGTAGTACAAAATGCGAAATCCTATCCATTAAAGAACTTTATAAACTAACTGACCTATCTGAACAAAACTTTATCCAACTAAATAATACATCTACTAATCCTAAACATATATCTTATTTTTTTTATTACTATCTTAAAGCTTATTTTAAATCTACAACAACAAACAATAAAATTATTAATTTCAATCTTAAAAAAACATTGAACAAAATCTCTTCTTAAACAAGTGATCCACAAATCCTAACTAGAATCATTATCTACTATAACATCACTCAAATCTCTAAACCAACTATTACTCAATTTAAAAAAATTTAACAAGTCTCATACTTTGATTAAGCAAACTAATACATTATCAAAAAACTTAACATTGTTATACCTACAATATCAAAAACTGACTTTATCTACACCTTTAATGTATCTAAAATCATCAATAAACTCAATAATAGCCTTTTCTTTTAACAATATTTATATATTTCTGTTAACTTTTTTTTATCTATTTATCTATCCAATTCATACTACTCACCTTAGCTATACCTTTATAATTCTGTTAATTTTCTTTATCTATTTGTTTATCCAATTGATACTACTTTTTTTTTTTAATTATACTTTATTTCTTATTTAATTTATCTTACATTTAATTTCTTTTCTTTATAATAATATAATTAGCTTCTAATAATATAAATAGTTAGTAAAATCTAAGTAGCTTACTAGTATATGCTAGAGTAATAAATATTATTTAGAAATTTCCAACTAATTTAGATGAGTCTTAGCCATTCTAGTAGGTTTAAGCTGCAGATAAATATGTTTGAGCTCTTATTCTTGCATGTAACATTTATATTACTTAGAGTTATAATTTTATAGTTAACAGTTTAACAATTAACCCTAACTGCAAGTATTGGTCTTAGTCATAGCATATATAGAACTTCTTTTTGTATTCAGTAACTCCATGTAGTTACTACTTAATGACTATAAATAAAGATAGGAGCAAGGCTTCATCTTAATACTAAAAAAAAAAACAATTACATAAAATAAGATATAAAAAAAATACAAAACTTTTTAATTTTAATAAATATAAATAAAGTTAAAATTTTAATGTAACTAGTTATTTTTAAATGATCAATAAAATTTCAAAACAACCTGAATTATAAAAAAATTTTGCTCCAGGTCATATGTAGAGTAGCCTAAGTTATAAGAAATAACTTTGTTCTAGGTTACTATATAGTTCTTAAAATTTCAACCTATTCTAATCTCAAAATAAAGTATAACCTAAGTTGTTTCAAAATACGTTGCTCTATTAACAGCCTAACTGTATATACTGCATATAGGGTTGTTAATGGGTTGGGTTGAAGTGTTTTGGGTTGAAATATTTCTTAACCCACTTCAACTTGGGTTGGGTTCACTTTAGAGTCACTTCAGATTTACTTATAAATGCTTCAATTTACTTCAGTTTTATTCTAACATATTCTTTATATTTTCAACTCACTCCAACTTGCTTTGGAGTATGTCACTCCATTAACAACCCTAACTGCACATACTGTACGCTAAAATTTTTCAGGTATCATATATATGACACATTACTAAGTATGTCTCAGCCTAAGGCATGCCCTAGAAACATACCCAAATTTTTTCCCGTTCCCAAACCCTACATTATACGTACTATTACAACCATTATGTCTTTTACAACTATTACACCTATTACGGCAAAAAGTTATAACAAGGTTGCAACCTTTCAACTCTAGTGAACTTTTATGGCAGGCAACCGATTACTATAACTCCGGTCAAACTTGCAGATCATTTGGCCAGATTTGGAATCATAAAATTCTGGAATTGACCAAACGATCTACAAATTTGGCCAGAGTTATAAGTAATCGTTTAAATCACAAATAAATTATCGTGATGAATAAAAAAGGGTTCTTTGCATTATCATATCTTTAGAGCTTTAACTTAATAACGAAAACGTAACCCTAACATAATACATCATATCGAAGCTATTCCGGTGAAATGTTTTTAATTCAGTTAACACACTTATTTTTTATACTAATTTATAAAAAAAAAATCAAAAAAAATCCACATATGGTAATAAAAATGTAATAAAAATGAAAACGTAGATATATTTAATTAATAAAATTTGGGGTTTTTTTTTATTCTGGGATATCAATGGTATCAATGGATTTACTCATCAGAGACGAGTTTTTGTTTGTATCATTTATTTGTAATGTATTATCAACTTTTAAAAATTTATTTTTAAATTTGTTATCTTTATCCGAACTTAACATTTCTTCGACCCAAAAACCAATTTGAAAATTAACAGATTTTGCAATAGGTCGTTTTTTTTAGGATTTGGATCCATGCATCACTTAGATAATTTAACATAATAGTCAGGTGTCTCAGGGATAAATTCTAAACCTTCAAAGGCTTGTTTTCCGATTGATATTTCCGCCATAATAACGCCAAGGCTATATTCAACACCGAATTTTTTTACTCATTTTAGAAAGTCCTAAATCAGCGATATACGCGCTACATAAATCGTCTTGTAAAATATTAAATCTCGATGTTCGAGTCCTTGAGAATGGATAACTACATGATCAAAGTTATGCAATATAATAATTTCAATTTATCTTTCCATCTCATTTTCGCTATGAAACTAAGTTCTTATTTAAAGAACCTATCGTTGTATATTTTAAAATAAGGATATATTTTCCAGTTTCGTCTCTTGATATACCATGGCATTTTAAAAATGAAGTATTCTCGTATCCGATTTCACAATACGCTTTCAGCTTTTAGAAAATATATTAATGAAAAATATATAATAAAAAGAGAATAGTGCAAATGATAATAAATACCTCGCTTAAGTGTAACAGTTTCATTATATTTTTTAGTTTTCCTTATCCATTCCGCACGATATACAGTTGCAAAATAACCTTATCCGATCTCTTTGAGATTTTTAAATTCATTATAAGGAATCCACGTTAATTGATATCTATTATCATCTAATAAATTTTTCAAAATATCATTAATGACAAATTTTTATGTATTGATTTGATTGTTTCATGAGAATTGCTTCTTTCCATTTGAAACCAATGTTTAGCCTTTTGTATATAATTTGTTTCAATTCAAGTCGACTCATTGCACCATTATTTCCCAATTCTGCAGATTTTTGATAATAAATGAATGTCTTATGTTCATCTTTTCCAACTCCAATTTCATTAATATAATAATCTCCAACATTATATGTTCCACTAGCGTTCTCCATCTCTGCCGATTTTTGATAATAATGAATAACTTATGTTCATCCTTTTCAACTCCAATTTCATTTCAATAACAATATTCAACATTGTTTGTGCTAAGAGCATCACCCATCTCAGCAGATTTTTGATAATAAATGAATGCCTTATGTTCATTTTTAATAATAAATGAATGCTTTACGTTCGTTCTTTTCAACTCCAATCCCATGTCCATAATTATATCCCATCTCATTTAAGTTAGACGCATTTTCTTGATTCATTTTTTTTTTAAGACGTATGAAAAAAAAACGAGAAACCGAATTTGTAATATTCATATGTACGTTTAAAATCACGTTACATTAGGTACTTAGTAAAGTAGTACAGTACGATAATACAAATATGTATATGTAAATTGAGCAAAATTTTATAGTACATATCATACGTTAAAAAAAAAAAATCGTACTAGTACAATACATACGAATTTTTTTTAATATTTTAGTATATTTGAAGTTTTTTTTTAATATATGAGTGACGCCAAGAAAAGCCAACTTTACTCTTAAACACAGGATTTAATGCTTTGAAAAGAAGTATAATTGAATCGTTAAATTATACTTAAGTTATCAAATATAAACATTAATTCAAATTATAGTATTAGTATTTATTTAATTGCAAGCAATTTTTATTGAAATAAAATGCTGAAAAAATTAAGCATATTTGAGATTCCTTACAGCAAAAAGAGGTAGTAGGACAATTAATCAGATTTTGAGATTTTGTAATAATTATTTATTTATATAATTATATTTTATTGAATTAATTAATTAGTAAAACAATACATGCTTTTAAATTTATCTATTGTCATTGTTATGCTTCATTAATCAGATCATGGTTTACTGCCTCTTTTTGTTATGAGGGACCCTATTTATTAAAAATCCGATCTATCTAAAATTTACAAAAACCAAACTGTTTTTATTGCCTTTGCCTCAGTAGTTTTTTTATCTAATTTTAATTTGATATTCTAATGCAAAAAAAATTTCTTTCAATTCAATATTTAATAATAAATCATTTGTCATTTTGTATCATGGATATGTTTTTCATTTGTTAGATGCATATTCTATTTCTGTTACTTCAATTGCATTTTGAAAACTAGTTTCACAAATAATATTTTATTATTGTTGTTTGGCAATAAAAATCTTTCTTTTGTGTACATTAACATTGGTGCATTTACATCTGTTGTTAAATACTAATAAAAAAAAATTAGTATACAGTTAAATCTCAATATAACAAAGTTCACTTTCTGATCTAATTCCTTTATTATATAAAAACATTCGGTTATCAGATGACAAATTTATATGTTCAAACACATTTATGATGCCAACAATTTTCGTTATTCGCTACGCAAAAATTCGTTATCTCGAGCGTTAACTGCATATATTTTTTAAATAGTATTTACCCTTTCTGTTTGATACTATCGAGCCAGTTCACTCAACGTTGGTTTTACATAATTTACGTACATATTTAGTTAATTGCTAATTCGGAGCTGAAGCTATTCTCATGCGCATTCCTTCTATTATAAAATGATCTAATTTGCTGTTATTTTGATTAAAATTTAGTTTTTATAAAGTTAAGAATCGTAAGAAATGGTTGAGAAAAATCACGATCATTATTGAAGGTACGTTTCTACTAAAAAATCATTATTAGAGTTCCAATCTGGATAATCCATCATCCGTCTGATTATCTCATCCGTTTATCCGTATCTGATTATCCGGATATCCGAATAATCTGACAGTTATATGATTATTCGGATATCAATAATAAACCGGATATTCAGATCCGAATATCCGATAACGGATAGGAACACTAATCATTATTTTTTATTTTGATACATATAAGAACCCAGTGATCATCAATTCACGTGAAATCGTGCAATTGCATCTAGCACTAAACAAATCGGCCTAAATTATACTATCTAACTTAGGCCGAGCGCTTAATCATGTGACGTGATGATCATGAAATTATCACTGGGTTCCTTGTTCCCTAGTAAGGAGCATTTTAGGATTTTTCGGACAGCTACTCCGAAAATCAAAAAAATTGAATTTTAGTTAATAATATATTTATTCCTAAATTTTAGAATATATTTTAAAAATTTGGTAAGCTCAAAAATTTTTAGAACGTTCGAAAACCAACTTTATTATTAGAGTAACAAGTAATTTAAAAATTTATCTTATTAAAGTAACGATTTTCTTTCACAAGAGTGTACAAAAATGAATTAGAAACTATACCTTCAGTTTCAAAGTAATTTGGTAATTGACGAGGTAATTCGAAAGTTATGTTTAGGCGTTTCAATTTAACCAATATAAACTACAATGTATTAGAATTCTAAAGACAGACGCGTACTACCAGTAAATAGATTAGTGACATGAAGCATTGAAAGCATGAACATGCGAGCTTTATAAAAGGTTAAAATAGTGATATATCTAAGATTATTAAAGAATAGTGTTACATGTTAATTTAAATTCATTCGGCATTGATTAATTGTTACGTATTATTACTATTAAAAAATTAGTTATATGGTTTTTTATTGTCTCTTAAAATAAATGGTTTATATTTTTTGTCTGTTTTTTGAGCTTTTACAATTTTTTTAAAAAAAATTTGTTAATAATATTTTTTTAAATAAGATCTTGAATTTTGTTTGTATCGGGATGATAGTTTTAGGCTTAATTTGATAGATTTCGTAGTAATATTGTCAATTGATTTTCTATGGTATTAATAAATAATTATATATAGAGCTTACGGATTTCTTATTCGAATTATATTCGAATAATTTAGATTGGCAAATATTTATTCGAATATTCATCAAATAACTAATATTGTTTGAATAAGTACTATTTATTCGAATAATGTATAGTTATTAGATATGAAGCAGCTAATAATATGTAGTTACTATGTGTAAAGTGGCCAATGACTGAAGTTTTTCATGTGACGAATAATTTGCTTATTCGAATAAGGTTTGTTATTCGAATTATTTGTTTGATAATTGTTTGAATATTCGTCGAATATGAATATCATTCGAATAACGAATACGAATACGAAGCTCTAATTATATCAAATATAGTTTCATATGAATTTTGTTTTTGAATATTTTTGCAATTTCACGAGATGATCTACAAAAATAAGCCAATTACTTAGATTTGAGGAAAGCCCTATATTTATGTAATAAGTGTTAGTTCCCTGCTGACGAACTGCTTGGTTAATATGAAATTTTAGAGTTTTGAAGGTGTTTTTTTTTATTATTTTTTTAAGGTTGGGTTAGGATTTTAGTCTAGAATTCATAATTGTCTTTCTGTTGATAAATTTTTAAAAATGCAATGTATAAAAAATAACTCACAAATCGTAACAAATCCTATAATTAATAGCGTGCTATTAGCTTTATATTTAAATTTATCAACATTCGTACAGATCTTTTTTTACTTAACTATAAAAACAAAATTAATCGATTACTGATTTTACATTATTTTTATATCGATATCGAAGATAAAATATGAATATAATAAATACATAATTCTTTCAAAACGATAATATTACTGAACGAATGCCTTATTAAAATATTTAATAATTTTCGAACTAATTATAAACCTTTATTTTCACGCTTTCTTGTAAACCATCAATGGTATAAAATTATTATACCAATATACTGATATAAGGATGTGAACCGACAAATTATTGCGCTTTGCAAAAGATGTGGCCTCTGCAGATCACGTTGCCATGTGGGAATTGGTGATTCCATTCAAAGAAATAGATCGGAAATATAAATCAGAATCAAAATCTCCCCGATCATGATCACATATTTTTGCAAAACGCTATAGTTGATGATAAAAGACTTGTAAGAATAAGTCTTTTAGCATTAAAAGCTGAAGAGCAAGCTCTATTATTCCTTTAAAATTATTGTGGTGGATGAAGCTGAAAATTTGCCGTATTTTATTATAAAATTATAAAATTTTTTAAGGCCTTTTTTGGGATCTTTTTTTATATTAAGAGTATAAATGAATATTTCATAGTTAGTTTAGGGGTAGCATTATTAATAAAAGAGCATGTGTAGATTTTATCTAGGTATTATAAGTTTAAATAGAGATCCTAAATTTCGGCATAAGCTGCCACACTTGTTAGCCATTTATGAATCTTTCTGAATTTTTTTTAATGATTTTCAATTATTAAAAATTGTACGTTCGTGGTCTTTGTCTTGAAAATCACTTTCCGACATTTCCTATCGAGATAATTCGGACAAAAACAACCCCCAGTATCGGTCATATTGACATGCAAATCATCTTTGCCTTTGTTGATCCAATAGGTTATTCAATGAACTATTAAATCAATAAAGGTAAAAGATGATTTATACATAAACAATACCGGTATCGGGGGTTGTTTTTGTCTGAATTATCCCGATCGGAAATTAATAATCACAACATTCCCATCAAAAGGTTTCGCTCGTATGAATTGGAATTCGGTAAATTAATTTCACCAGCATATAGTCTCCGTAATCGAGGGTGCAGTCACATGCTTTCCAATTTTATTCTTTATTATTACCAATCATTTGACGTATCAGTATTATTCAACCATCTAACTGCGCCCTCGATTATAGGCGACGATAAGACTATTTAATCGAACCATGAGAAACACTTAAGGATGTGGATTTTATTAATGCATGATCTGCATAAATTAAGAATTTATATTAAACCATATTGAACCAAATCAAACTTCCCTATCCTAGAAACACTACTCTGCTAGAAATGCAAAACATCTAGATCAGTTTGCATATTAATTATAATAAAATAGTGATAGTGAAAATGGAATTCTTATTAACCTTAATTAGGATAAAAAAATAAAAAACAAAAGGTTAATAAAATTAAATATGAAACGTGAATTACGTTATGCATAGTAAATCCTAGAAGATCAGCCTGATAGTTTTAATTGAAACTTTACACATTTGTATATGCATCGCTGATCCAACCGGTAATGCCGAAAACATTATATTCTTATCCTGAAGAAGTGAGAGAATGAGAAAACCGGGGCTGAAGGTTAATAATCATCGTGTTTCTACAAGATCTTCCATATTTACCTATTATGTTCAAGATGTGCTAAAAAGCCTTGTAATATTTTATATTTACCCACTTGATTTAACTACATATCAATTAGTAATAAATTCGCAATAATAAACTAAAAATGAATAATGCTTTACGTCTCAGTATTTGATTAAACAGGTTTTGAAAATTAACTTATGCTATTGAGCAGCACAAATTCACTTATATCTATTTAAATTCAAATGAATGCTAATAATCGAAAATAGGAAATCATTATGGCAATCATTCACAGTAAGTAAAGAGTTACATATCATACGTATACTGCCGATATCTCAAGAATTATACTGTAAAACATCACCGATGTTTTTAACATCTGTTTAGTCAAAACTGATCCAGCCATTCTTGAAATATTGGCGTTACGTGATGCCTACCATTTGAATAATAAATCAAATTCGTAAATATGGCAATAACAAACAATATTTTTTATCGTGTAACATTGATATTTCCAGATCATTTTTCGATGCTCGTACAAACTTTAACATTTGTTTAGTCCAAAATAATCAGCATAGATATTAGAAGATCATTTAAATGTATCATAATATTTCAAAATAGGAAATGAATTTTGGTTCAAACGAACGATACTTTTAGGCTCAAGTGAACGATAATTTTAGGCTCAATTCATAGCTAAGGTTCGTAGCAGTCATTTGAGCCCAAAATCATATAAAATATCAACTTTAAAAGATTTATTGCTACCATTTTAATTTTCTTATTTCATTACTGCGGGCGAAGTATATATTTATAGCAGTTTGTACATACATATGTACGTAAATCCATTTGACGTTAAGCCTAAAATTATTTAAAAACGGATTAGTCGATCCCGAATGTACTTTTTCGGATATAGTTAGCAATGTGATGTAATGAGAAGTGACTACGAAGCTATGTAGCATCTATATAATCTAACTTTGTCTCCGATTAAAGACAACATGATATAAAAACATATTTAAGTAAAATATTGTTTATATTTACCATTAAAAAATATAATTTATCACCAACAATGTAGAAATAAATTAAAATAGAAAAAAAATTCGTCACTATTTACTATTTTGATAAGGTGAAATTCATTCACCTACTGGTCCTATACTAAAAAGTCCATTAAAAAAAAAATCAATCTCTCGACAAAAAATCTATATCGTGAAATTAGAGTTAAGATCGTCGAGGGCCGGTAAATATTATTACTTTCGGCATTGATAACTTTTTGTAGCACACGTCGTGTTAAAAAAAAACAGCTATATAATCATTAAAATCTTTGCAAAGTTTTTAAAATTCTGTTGTCAAATATCCCGATAAATTATTCATCAAAAGATATATATATATATATATATTCTTTATTTTCTCGCGTGAAACTAACTATCAATTAAGAAAAAATCGCGTAATTACAATATTCAATTAAATGAATCCAAAAACTTCAGTTGCTGAATTTTCCTTGGATGATTTGGCTGATTCCTTAATCTGTCAGCTTGATCGTTCAAAGATCTTTCCACCTTATCATAACGATGCAGAAGAATATGTTATAGCAGCTCATTCGAAAAATAAAGTACCAAAAAGATCACCAAATGCATTTCTCCTTTGCCGTAACAATGTTCATAAAGAAGCGAAGCGACTTGGGATTTCCAACATGCGAGTTATTAGTAAAGTAACTGGTATCCTTTGGCGCGAATCAACCGTTGAGGAAAAAGAAGTATATGAGGATCTTTCAGTATGTAAAAGTTTATGAATCTAATTATTTATTTTTATTTAATTATAACAAAGTATGCTGATTTTATGTTTGTTCAGAAATATATTCGAGATATTTATGTTCAACGGGATAATTCAATAACAAACCGTCAGCACATCGCTAATCGTCGATATATGCCTTATGTATTTCCATACTCGATATCGTCATCTCAGAATATGTATTTGCCACCGACAATGTATGAACCTATGGATTGCTTGATACAAGACAATCTACCAATTGACTTTTTACCTTTAATGCATATGTCTCAACCATATAGTGTTCATTTTTAGAGTTCAATAATACTGCACAAATTAAATCCTCATTGTAAATAATATCTTTTACCCCGTTATTAATAATAATAGTTTAGAAAACGTTACAAGTCAAAATCTTGACAATCGAAATTCTGAAATGTTATATAATCTTGACAAACAAAATTCTGAAATATTATAATCTTGGCACACAATATTTTTAAAAAACAGAATCCGACTATTTTAAGATTTTTTTGTTGTCAGGATCTTGACTTGTAACCTTTCGAAGATGTTTTTATTCCGTTTTTTTATAATACTGTATCATTTTTAGAATATAATTCTTTTTTGATAGATCAATAAAATTGAGTAAATGCATAAACAAAATTTTACTATACTCTCTTTTGGATAGTTACAAATTTTACATTGAAAATTTTTTTAAAGCTTATCACCATTTGACACGTATTAAAACAATTTCGACGTGCAGCTCGTCAAGATGCAACTCTGAAATTAATTATTTTTTTTTCACTAAATAACTAATAAAGCGGTAGCTCATATACTAAGTAAAGCTGCCCAGACGTTAATTTTGACATAACATAGTTGACTAGTATTTTGTTTAGCTCAAGCCCTATCGTTATATGAGTGCTACAAAGGGAAAACCTATAATTTTGAGTTTTCTAAAATCAATTTTATAGAACGGCACATGATTTATTAAATAGAATTTTCGTTATTATGAATTTGATCACTGTTTCTGAAAAGCGGGGCCGGCAAAAACCGAAATTACAGTACTCATATATGAGCGAAAATTTTTAATGGAAATTTTGTGATCATTAAAATAAGTGTTATAATAGAATTACGAATTAATAAGTTAGTATTAATTTGCCACGTATACTCTAAACCATCATAACATCCGTTTGTAACGTCACTATATCAAATAATTATGCGTATTTACATAAGCGGTTTCATAAGTGTGCCGGGCTATGTAAGTTGTCGATTATGAACTGTCAATTAACCTGACATCTAGAATTTCAATTTTATCAAAACTTTGAACAAAGATATCTTAGCAGTCACCTAACTAGAACTACAGGAGAATCGTCCCAATAATTGCCGTAACTAACAGACGACCCACGCAGATCACAGGGATGAAATTTGAGTGATCGACATGCATACGTATGGGAGCATTTTTCATAGTAAATTGCAATTTATTTCTAATTATTTATTTCTAATTATTTATTTCTAATCATTTATTTCTAATCATTTATTTCTAATTATTTATTTCTAATTATTTATTTCTAATTATTTATTTCTAATTATTTATTTCTAATCATTTATTTCTAATCATTTATTTCTAATCATTTATTTCTAATCATTTATTTCTAATCATTTATTTCAGGGGTCTCTTAAAAGGAAACTGCACTTACCACATTAGTACAACCATCTAGAAAGTTGGTTTCTTTATTATTTGCAAGTTTAAAATCCGGTACAAACTAAAACCGAGAAGAATGTGGCCTCTAAAAAATAGGCGTTGTTTTATATTATATAATATAGTAAAAACTTAATTGCGAAATGAAAAGTTTTTTTTTGGCCAGTTTAACATACTATATATTATAGTTAACTTCTATAACAATCAGAAAAAATAAAGTG
Organism: Cetraspora pellucida; assembly: GCA_910591915.1. Taxonomy (NCBI): domain Eukaryota; kingdom Fungi; phylum Glomeromycota; class Glomeromycetes; order Diversisporales; family Gigasporaceae; genus Cetraspora; species Cetraspora pellucida. The sequence continues at coordinate 1,494 of CAJVQA010007802.1, read as the reverse complement.
TTGTATTATTCTTTTTTATTCTTATTTTTTTTTACTTCATTCCTATAACTAATACTTACGTCATATGCTATTCTGTGGTGTTTATGCCAGGAGTTAAAATAAAAAATAAAAATAAAAAAATAAATTACATTACTTATCTCTATTATACGTAATTATAAATAAACTATAAAATATATATATACAAAATTGTTTAAGTTAAATAAAAAGATCAATCAGTTTGAATATTAATACCATATTTATATACAATGTTAAATTTGCTTTTACCAAATTTGTAAATTCAACATTTGCTTTATGAACTTCCAGTTAGTTTTACTAACCATCTATTGTTCTTTTTTAGCAAAGTTTTTAACTAATAAAAAGTTTAAGCTAAATGCATATTTTGTAATTCTGTATAATCTTAGTGCATTTGTCTTGTTCATTTCAGCTATACTATTGTATTCAAAAATAATTAAATTTGTATTCAAATAATCAATTAGTATTAATATATATATTATTACTTATTTGGTTTGTTCAATTTTTATAATAAGAGAATAATATAAATTTTTTTTTATTGTCTAAAGGGAAGCGACAGACTTATACTTCTACGCCTTTTGATAACCAAAAATTCGGTTTTGATTCATTTATATTAAAAATATTAAATAAGTAGTTTTGTTATTTTCCAGATGTTATATTATGTTTTTATATAGTAAAGTCAAAAATTTACTAAGTAAATCGATTATATGCTATTAAGTAAAATTGTTTAGAAGATCATAATATATATATCCTGAAATTTATATACAAATAGAACAATTTTTTCTAATATGTTTTTCATTTTATGTTCAAAAAAATCAATTAAATTTTTTTTATAAATTTATATTTAGTGATTGTAAAAAGTAAATATCAAGTAATAAAAATTATTGTAATTATATAAAACTTTCAAAAAATATATATTTTGATCTTCTGAACAACTTTACTTAGTAGTATATAATTGATTTGCTTACTAAAATTTTTATTTTGCTATAGAGTACTTATTATAAATTAATTAAAAAATAAGTTATTATAAAATGCACTTATGTTTCAGATTTATACTGGTTTCCAGTTTCTAGTTATATAATATCATAGTAAAAACTTTAAGATACAATAAAAAATTTAATTACAAAAAAATTTCTTAATAAAGATTTTCCAATTACATTTGTATTGTTAAAAAAAATATTCAATATAACATTACATTCTTTATTTCTTAGTAAATTTATATATAGATAATTGTTTCAAATTATTTTTTAGTTAAAATATATTAGAGAAAACCTTAGATAAGAGTTAAGAAATTATATAAAGTATGAGTTAAAAAGAAATTTTATAAAAACTATTATTTAATAAAGTGTGTAGTATTAATAAATTGTATAAAGTAAAGGTAATTTAAAACTCTTTCTGCAAATCTATTGCACAAAAAAGTAACTAAAAAATCGTTCGTACAAAAACGCTCATAACTATTTATTTTACTAAGACAACCTGTCC
>CAJVQA010007801.1:0-13499 GCA_910591915.1 Cetraspora pellucida | reverse complement strand
CTATGAGTTGAGTTAGTAGAAAGTGTGGTTTGAGACTGTGCAGAACGTGAAATACAGTATGGAATCCATATTTGTTTATAAATTTGTTGGTTTAAGTGAAGAAATTTATTGTTTTTTCTAGATGACAGTAGTTGGTGTAGTAATTAGAGCTAGCAGCTCATCCTAATGAGCAGCTTAAATATATAAGAGAAAGGTATCTTTAGTGAAACATTGGAACTTGTTAAATTTTAGAAGAGATTTCAGTTAAGATTAGAGGATAACAGCAGGTATTTTAATTTTTGCATTTAATATTTTGATTATTTTGGCATATATATATAGGTATATTAGAAAAGGTGATAGTTAAAGTATATTGTTCATTGTTACTATAAGGTAAACACTTTACAGAAGATTTTATTATAAGCATTAAGCAATAGACACAAGATATATTAAAATAGTTTTATAGTATTTTGATTAAAAATTATTTAAGAGATGTAGAAAACTTGCTTATAGAGTAAAAGAATTATAAATATTTAGAGCTAAGAAGTTTGATTCAGTATTGTTAGAGATTGTTACATTGGATAAGCTTTGATTTATTTTATTTTTTTAAGTATAAGGTCTAAAAAGTATATTTATTTAAAGATTTATATAATTTTCTGGGTTATGCAATTCTTCTGTAAATAAGATAGAAAGAGAAAAATAATTTATAATAGTAATAGATTAATTCAGATAGATTTATTGATTCTTTGTGTTTTGTAATTTATATACAGTTGTAGTATCTAAGAGTTATTATCAAAGTTCAAATTAGTATATAACAATTGCATGAATTGAATGTTTAAATATATAAAATTCTAAATAGTGTTCCTATGAACCTGAACTGAACTGAACTTTGGTCAAGTTCAGATTTAGGTTCAGTTCAATCATGTTTAATATTGAACTTTTAAGTGAGGTTTATGTTCAGTTTAGTTCAGTATTGAACTTTTAAGTCAAGTTCATGTTCAGTTCAGGTTCAGTTCAAAGTTCATAAACATGTTCAAAATTCAATAACAAAACATACTAAAATTTTTGAATTTGAAATTTTTCAGCTAAACCATTTTTTTTACTAAATAAACCTTTTTCACCTTCTAATTAAAACTGTAGAGAAGCATCTTGCAATCAAAATGGCAATTAAAATGTTAAATTTGGTTCAGTAAATCATGAGATATAAGTAATTTTGTCTTTGTGATTATATGTTTTCTTCTTAAAGAAGAAAACATATAGTTATAAAAACTAAAATACTTATATCTCACAATCTACTAGGCCGATTTTAATGTTTTAATTGCCATTTTGATCACAAAACACTCTTCTATAGCTTTACCTAAAAGCTAAAAGGAGATTTACTAAGCAAACATTTATTTTTCAGCTGATTCAATAAATTTTGTTATTTCAGTATAATAGATTTAACATATCAATATAGAAATCTAGAATTTGAGCCAATAATATATGATATAATATGATTACTAAAACAAAAGTGATTATTTGTCAGTAATTGTAAAATGTTACTTATTATCAGTTTTTATATGCTGTTCATAAGTAAAGTAACCAAAAAACTAGGGCTCTTTAAACCAGGCATGTGCCTGTGCCTAACAAAAATCTTGGCACAGGCACAGCATAAAAAAATTTGGTAATAACTTGCCAGGCATCTTTGCAAGCTTAGATATCAAAATGCTCAGGCACAAGTTAGATAATTTGTGCCTATAGGCATATAAGGCACAGGTATAAATTAATTTGGCACTTTTATATCTAAGACTAGTGTTCTGATTCTTAATCATCTAAATTGATCCTTAAATCTAGATAAATTTAAATATCCAGATCAGAGATTTTTACTAGGATTTGTTAAAGAACTTAAATAACAGACATAAGGATGTTCTCAAAGCTGGCTTTATATCTAATCTGACATGAATTCAATCCAGATTTAATAGAATCCAGATGGCCTATCAAAGATAGGATCAGAACACTATCTAAGACACAAAATGTTTGGCTTAAAAGTGCCTGACATTTTAAAAGCACAGGCATGAAAGTACTTAACATGTTTGTGCTATGGCACATGGGGTATTTGGTTAACTATATTTGATAAAACTATATATAGTACTATATAAAAATTAATTATTACAGATTTTTTTTGAATTTAGTAATAGGATAGTGATCAGAATAGTGGTCAGAATTATTATTACTTTTTATATATATTTTAATAGTAAAGAATGACTTGAATATTTTTAGATGTCTAGAGTGAATCACTTTACTTTTTTCAATTATTTTATCATAAATCTTTTCTTAAATGCATTTATAACAAAGTTACATTAAAAATTTTTAGTTTTTAATATTAAATTTTTTATCTACAATGAAAATATCTTTCTTTAATAGTTTACAATATGAAACAGAATTTTTTTAAAAAGTCAACTTAAAATTTAAATATTAATTAATGTTAAAAAATTTCAATGTAACTTTGTTATAACCATGTTTAAGCATAAATTTATACTAAAATAATCGAAGAAAATATAGCGATTCACTTTAGACATCTAAAAATATTCAAGTCATTCTTTACTATATATTAAAATACAATATAAAGTGATAATTCTGACCACTATCCTGATCACTATTCTATTACTAAATTCAAAAAAAAATCTTTAATAATTGATTTTTATATGATATCACATATAGTTTTGTTAAACATAGTCGACTGAATACTTCAATGGCACATGCCCAATATGTCTGTATTGTACTCTAGGATTATACACCATGTGCTACAACTTCTGCATCCAATTGATTGAAAAAACATGGGTCAAGATCTCATAGGCAGACATTTATATGATTGGCAGTTTAATCAAATTAATCTTACATTTTTTATACAGTTTAAAGTACTTTTAAAAAAAAATAAAACTACTATGAATAAACAAAAAAGAAGTATATAGAAAGTTTTATTAGAGTTGTAAAACTCCAGTATTAAAAATAATTTAAATTCTTTTTTGTTTTAGAGAAGTAATAACCTAATTTTAAGAAGTTGCTATTATGCTAACTTCTCTAAAACAAAAAAGAATATTGATTATTTTTAATAGTGAAGTTTTACAACCCTAATAAAACTTTCTATATACTCTTTTTTTGTTTATTCATAGTAGTTTTATTTTTTTTAAAAAGTACTTTAGGCTGTATAAATAATGTAAAATTAATTTGATTTAAACTGCCAATTATACGAAAGTTTGCTTATGAGTCAAGATCAGAGAAAAGATCAATTAAAGTCAAATCGCATGAATTAATAAACAGAGATACATAATAGAAAGCAAGTGCTGGCACCTTTTAAGCATGGGCATAAAGTGCCTGATACTTTTTTTGACACAGGCATGAAATGCTTGGCATAAAAATATCATCCTTTTTAAATATTATAAGGCATGAAAATGCCAATTACTATTTAAGCACAGGCATGAAATGACTTGTTTTGGGACATTTATGTTAGTACTTTAATTCCTGTGCCTATAATTATGCCTGGCATTTTTGTGCCTTTTGTATAGGCATGGCACAAGGTGCCTATGCCTGGCATGATGCCAATTTGCCTGGCATAGGCATTTACAGAGCCCTAATATTCACATGTCCAATATATTTATTTATTATTTATTATAAAATGCATCTATGGTCTACCATATGCTTTATATTTTTTAGATTTTTCTAAGTTTGAATACATATAAAGATGTTCAACACAAAATTTTCATGCTAATATTAATGTTAATATTTAAATAGGGTTAGGGTTTGAAAAGGGGTTTTTAAGAGTATAGAGCATTTTTACTTAGAATATCTTACATTGATTAAATAGTCAGGTTTTAAGATAATATATACATAGGTGTAAAACACAATAGTTGCATTTTAGTTATTTATTTTTTTACTATAAAATGTTCATTACTCTAAATAAAAATAAAAATAAAAATATAACAAAAAAATAAAAATAAATAAAAAAATAAAATAAAAAGATAAAATAAAAAAAAATAAAATAAAAAAATATAATTTTTTTTTAATTTTAATTATAACCTGTTCAGAACTTAGCATGTTAATTTCCTCTTTAGTAGTCTCTGAATCTATGACTGAAGACACTGAGATGCTCTTATGGTTTTGGGTGCCAGATTTGATCGTTTGTCCATGATCATATTTCCTCTAGCCGAAAACATACGTTCTGATGCAACAGATGTTGCAGAGATCGCCAAATAATTGCAGGCCATACAAGATAGATGAGGAAAATTTGACTGGCTTGCCTAAATATTATATTGTATTAATTTTGTTTAATCCATTATATTAGTTATTAAATCAGAATTTTGAATTTCTACCAAGCAATAGGTGAGAAGGTGGGATGGTAGAATGATAGAGCCAGCCTTTACTCCAAGGTAAGTAATAGCAAAAAGAAAGATAATCTTCTCTACTAGCCAAAGGCTTCTTAAATATATTACTGATTAGTCATATGATTACCTCTTGTTTCTCTTACCCTTAATTCACAGAAATACTTGTATCTAATAAGCCACTATAAGCTATACACAAATACAACAAATCGAATATGCAATCTATAAAGTCATCTGATTTCACAATAATGATCACTTTATCACTTCATTAACAAGCTCTTCAAGACATCATTTAATAATTACCTTCCACTATGCCAACACATTAGCATCTTTATTTACTTGCTTTTCTGCAATATAATGATCAAATTCATCAAGATTGTCATCATCATCATCAAAGTCTGCATCTAGCATAGATCGTTTAGAGCGTGTCACAGTACTTTTAGAGGTGCTTGGTAAGATATTACTGTTAGAAGATATTGAATATTCTGTTTCAAGAAGACGGTGCATTCTAATAAAGCAATATATACAGTATACATAATATATACAAAAGTAAATAAAATTATTATTATATATATATCTATGTATAATGATAATGTATAGATAGTGTTACACTATAAAAAAAACTTATTGCCAACTGTATATATGTGTGTGCTATTTTCACGTATGTTAATATTAATGATTTATTCACAGTGCTATGTACAGTACATATCACTAGTCAAAATAAAGCATATTGGGCAAATTTTATAGCTTTTCTAGTCCCAATATGGCACTAATTAATGGTTGAATTGTGTATATCAGACCTGATAGAGCTATTGGTAAAATTATAAGAGCTATTGGGTATTTGATATTTTACCAATAGCTTTATTAGTTCTAATTTGAACTTGAAAATAATACGAGTTAAGCTATTAATCAGTATTATATTAGAACTAAAAAATGATATTTGCCCAATATGCTTTATTTCGACTAGTGAATAATCATTTATCAACAACAACATAATCAATAACAAATAAATATTGATATATATATATGTAAAATTTAACAGAACCTAAAATAGATGAGATATGGTGCCATTAATAATTATATTTTGCACAGACATAATCTAATAGATTATGTCCAGTATAGTGTTTCAAGCTAATTAAGTTAGCTGCTTAGCCAGCCACTTAGCTGCTTAGTTAGCTGATAGTCTAATCAGCCGGCTAATAATAGCTAATGATATTTAAATAGATGACTAACTATTTTAGATGCAACACATACTAGTTGAAATAAAGCATATTGGGCAAATATTATTATTTTTTTAGTTCAGAGATGACATTGATTAATGGCTCGAATCGTGTTTTTTCCAGCTTCAAATTGGAACTGATAGAGCTATTGGTAAAATATCAGATACCCAATAGTTCTTATAATTTTACTGATAGCTCTATTAGGTTTGATATGAACCTGGAAATGACACAATTCGAGCCATTAATCAGTGCTATATCAGGACTAAAAAAGCTATAAAATTGCCCGATATGCTTTATTTCGACTAGTAACACTTATGCAATTTGAGGATTACAATTCCAGGAAATTGAATGAATCAAACAATACACTGGTTGAAATAAAGCATGTCAGGCAAATTTCATAGCTTTTTTAGTCCTGATATGGCACTGATTAATGGCTTGAATAGTGTTATTTTCAGGTTTATATAAAACCTGATAGGGCTATTAGTAAAACTATAAGTACTATCAGTTAACTTATATTTTACCAATAGCTCTATAAGTTTCGATTTGAACTGAAAATGACATGATTTGAACTATTAATCAGTGTCATATCAGAACTAAAAAAATAATGATATTTGCCTGATATGCTTTATTTCGACTAGTGATATCTTGCCTAATTTTTAAAAATTTTCAAATTGTTTCTTCGACGAATAAATATAAATTCACAAAAAAAAAAAGTATTACTTTTATAGGTCTTATCCAAGACTACAAAGTAATAGCTTTTTTAAAAAATAAAATTCCAGATATTTATCAAAGAGTTGCAATTTTTGGGAGTCTTTACAATTTGCACCATATTAAATAAAAATTGACTTACAGTGCTTTTGTTTCTTCGATCTCATAGTTTGAAAAACCTTTTTTTACAAAATAATTAAATTTTCTTTGCAGGTCTAATGCAGTACATAGCATAATAGTCATGTTGGTTTTAGAATAGTACTGTACTAATTTTTCTCTTGCTGCTTTAGCAGCTAATAAGACTAAAGACGAGGCTAATAATTGTATTGTTACAAGTAAATGTTATTAAAGCTTTTATTTATCATAATATTACTCATATATACCTGATTTATTTTTTGTTTTTATATTTGAAGCTACATCTTCAACATGATCAAGAATAATATTAAAAAGAGGAATGATCTAATAGGCAGTACTATTTGTGCTTAATGACATTTTAACTGTGAAATCCTTAAACGGTTCAAGGAATTCAGCAATTTTTTCTAAAATGATCTACTGGTTATGTGAAATAGCATACTCATAAAACTCATTATAAGAACTTGTAAGAGTATTAAATGCCTACATATAAATTTATTAGTGCTTGCGATTATCATGTGATTTCATATTCACGAATCATGATAATATATTAAAAAAATAGAAGGTTAAATGACCAAATATGAACCTGAAACTTTTAAGATACAAATCAGGTTTATATAGGCATTTAATATATATCAGAATGCCAGTAGCTCTATAAGTAAATCAGTAAAACTATAAGGAAAGCATTATCGATTTACCTATAAAGCTATCAGCATTTTAATATATATTGAACCCGATTTGTATCTTAAATGCCTTTTATTTGTGCCAAATATCTTTCAAATCAGGTTAATATCAGGTTATATAATGCTGATTAGTGCCTAATTCACCTCTATTCGACTTGTGCTCTACATATTAAAATTTGACATAACATACAGATTTAAGTGACAATCTGTTCTTAATCATATCGAACGAAGAATTCTAACATATGAGACAATCCAAAATAAGTTTAACAAATTTTATATAATATGAATTACAGATAGTTTCAAAAAGCTCCAAACATTGAGGTGATCTGTGAATAGCAGAATTAAGATCTCAGATCTTACTAGTGTTAGTATAATATATAATAATAATAATACTACATAAAATATAATAATATTCACAAGTCAAATAAAGGCAAATCGGGCACCAATTGGCATCATGTAATCTCAATATAAAACTGATTTGAAACAGATATTTGGTGCAAATAAGAGCCTTTAAGATACAAATCAGTTTTATATAAATGTTCAATATATATTGAAATGCCAATAGCTCTATAGGTAAATCAATAAAGCTTGTCTTATAGTTTTTTCGATTTACTTATAGAGCTATCAGCATTCTGATATATATTGAACATCTATATGAAACCGATTTGTATCTTAAAGGTCTCTTATTTGCACCAAATATCTGTTTCAAATTAGTTTTATATCAGGATTATGTAATGCCAATTGGTGCCCGATTTGCCTTCATTCAACCTGTGATTTATAATGTATATAAATACTATGCTAACTTCTGCGCTTATATTATCTAAAGCAGCTTGTGCTGCCAAATTGAGAACATGATTAAAATATCAAAACCAAAAGCTTTCCGAATCCTACTTAATATTTAATTCATCTAATTTTGTTTCTAATTCTTGCACAAAAAGATTGTTATTAGGGGCATTATCTAAAGTAATAGCAAGAAACTACATATCAAAAAAAAAAATTTAGAATGCGATAATGATTATGTAAGTTGAATTACTAAATATCAGGTACATACTTGATAGTCTGCCATAGATCTACCAAATTGAGAGTTGTATAGGGAAAACCTGTAAGTAAATTTTAATTCATTAAAATATTGTACAATTTTGACCAAACAAATTTCAAGATCAGGCTGATCTTGAAATTTGACTGGTCAAAATCGTATAATATTTTAATGAATTAAAATTTACTTACAGGTTTTCCTTGTGCAGCTCGCAAATATTGGGAGCATATTGGTAAGATATTGTAAGGTAGATCAATATCGGTAATATAATAGCAAAATATTGGGATATCCTGATATCTTTACTTGGCCTAGGAGTAAGATATCAGGATATCTCAATGTTTTGCTATTATTTGACAGATCTATAGCAGACTATAGGATACATATTAGAGAACTTGTCTCCTGGTATATACACGATACAATCTGTGTTAAGAAAGATAAATACTTTTGATGCAATATCATAATTGTCTAACACTTTAAAAAATCCATTTAAGATATTTAAACCACTATGTTTTCTAGTGATTAATCCGAAATCAATGATTGTTTTCTAAAGAATCCAGCTTTCATCGATGTAATGAGCCATGGCAGAAATGAATGCTTTGTTATTAGGAGACATCTAAAGATCAGAAGTAAATGAGATTTTGGAATTATTATTGAAAAGGAATGTCTATATACAGTATTTATTTAAAATGAAAAATATCTTTAATATTTGTAACCTATAAATTGGTCTAATAAAGCAATCACAGGTCGAATTAAGGCAAATCAGGTACCAAATAGCATTATGTAATCCGATATGAATCTGATTTGAAACAAATATTTGGTGCAAATTAAGACTTTTAAGATACAAATCAGGTTCATATAAATGGTTCAATATATATCAGAATGCTGATAGCTCTATAGGTAAATCATTAAAGCTTGCCTTATAGCTTTATTAATTTATACGATATATATTGAATGCTTATATGAACCTGATTTGTATCTTAAAATTCCTATTTGTGCCAAATATCTGTTTCAAATCAAATTCATATTGGGTTGCATAATGCCGATTGGTGCCTAATTTGCTTCATTCGACCTATGAATAACTCGATTAATTTAAACATTTTAAGTTATTTTCAAATCATATAAGCTTGTAGAATTTAAAAAAACTTTAAATGTTGAAAATAAAAAGGCAATCAACCAGAAGATATGATATAATAATACTGTAGTTATTATATTAAAAATTAGTATTCAATAGGAAATCCAGTCGGTCCTCCACAAACATACTCTCTATGAGTGTACATTCATATAATTTTACATTCATAAATGCACTCTATATGAATTTACCTCAATATTATGAACAAAGTCATAGTTACAATATGATTTCTCAAAAGTTATTTATCCAACTACAGGTAAAAATATTGATGTTATTACGACTGATTTTCACACGATGTGCAATGTATAAAAAAACCATTTTACAATACCAGATCATTTGGGTAGTACATGTTATAATTATAATCCAACATCATTTTTATTAGTAAAAATGGTGTTGGATTATAATCATAACATGTACTACCCAAATGATCTGGTATTGTAAAATGGTTTTTTTATACATTGCACATCGTGTGAAAATCAGTCATAATAATATTAATGTTCTTACCTGTATTCAACAGGCCATTTATCCGACATCACACAGAGTGACAATCTGCTAAAAATGTATAGCTGAAACTAATTAAATGTCAGCCCTAATTCTATATGATGTCAGGTAAATGTCCTGTCAGAGAAATAACTTTCAGGGAATTAAGTGACAATCTTTAGTGAGGTTGTATTTAGGTCTGATCTGATAGTACTATAAATAATAATATAGTCAACCCTTTGTAAGTGCACATTGTTGGGAAAACATGTACTTATAGAGATAAAGGGTGTAATTTGAAGTTGTCACTCAATTTTCTGAAAGTTATTTCTCTGGCAGGACATTCACCTGACATCACATAGGGTTAGGACTGGCATTTAATTAGTTGTAGCTATATATTTTTAGCAGATTGTCATACTGTATGATGTCAGATAAGTGACCTGTTGGATAAATAACTTTTAGGAAATCGTATCGTAATCCTTATTAAATGCATAGTCTCTCTAAATGCATGAGGTTGGCTGTATAAATTTATATAGTTTTTATAGTATTTTTATAGTATTACCTTTAATTCTTCTTTTCCAGAATTATAAAGTACCAAAATTATATTTTTAAGCATATCTGCTTTAACTAGTTGTGCTGTGGGGTTCAAATATTGCACAATCTCAGTTAATTCAGGATCTTCTATTAGAGAAAACAGTTGTTAACAACAAATAATCCAACGAGCAAACATATTACGAAGTTTTATATTATTAACTTCAGTGGATATGCTAGCTGAAATCTAAAATAAACTTTTTAATAGATTGATTTTTTTTTTTTTATTATAAAATAAAAAAACTTACTTTTTTACTAGCAAATTTTTCAAGAGTTCTGAATTGTTGAGTTTTTTTTTTTTTTTATATATTCTTCTGTCAAGACATATTTTGCCCAGTGAGCACTTTCTAAATGTCGCCATAATGGTTTGGTTGTACCATTAACTCTACAAGAAAATGGTTCATGGTTGCAGTTCTTGCACTATGCTGTTTTTTTTCTTTCATCTATATAACTTTTATAAAGTAAAGCCACATTTTACTTCTTTCACTTCTATCACTATGCTTGCTATAAGTGCTAACATTATTCTCACTATTGTGATCATCATCTTGATTATTATTAAGGTTATTAATAAATTCGTTGTTATCATCATGGTCTAGTACTGATGAAAAATTTATCATTAGTAGATAGAATATTTTGCAAATATACAGTATGTTTTTTAAATTTAACAAAAGAAATCATACTAACTTTATGTAATGCTATATATGAGTGTTGCAAAGTAAAACCTGTAATTCTTCAAGGAACATAATTATGAACTCAAGATTGTTCACATGACACTAACAAGAAACAATGCAAGAATTTGATTTTTTTTTTGATTTTTATATTATGTTGTATGATGTAAGATATTATGATTTTAAAGAATAAAAAACAAGAATAAGGACTATTAACGACAGGCCTAGGCCTTTTCGACACCAATTCATCGTCATTTGCATAATTATCTACTGCTACTACAACATACATACTTACAATTAATATTATTAACTAAATAAAAATAATCAAATTTGTAATTTTCTTGTTTTCTTACTATATATAGGCTAGTGGGTTTTTAGTTTAAAAAACATTATCTCTTACTCTATAAAGCCGAATTGCCAATACATAGATACTATTATTAAATTTTAAGTTTGGAGTTTCAACTTTCGTTATAAGGATTTGAGAGTTTTAACTTTTGTTAGAAGAATTTGAGGTTTTGACTTTCGATAGAGGTTTTGTCTAACAACTTGTTAGATGAAACCTTTGTTGAAAGTCGAAACCTCAAATTCTAGATATTGCATTCAATATATAATAATTTATTTATTTTTAATTGATATTTATTTACAATACAATACAACATATACACTTATTCATCACAAACTCTACTAAAAAAACCAATCTGAAAATATACGCTATTTTAAGCTTATTGTGTAATAAATGCACTTACCTATTATTAACATCACCAAAAAACCTAATCTAATCCTAATCCTAATCTAGCCTTAAATTCATTGCTAACTCAACTATAATCTTAAACCTACTCAATCATTCTAACTAAGATTGTCAGCCAAATCTTGATTTATATCCAGGTATATAAGTGTGAAAGTATTATACTTATATACCCAGATATGTAACTGAGTACTTGGGTACATGACATGAACTAGAGAAATACCTAGATACAGATGTTACAAAAATATGGTAAATACATTATTAATTAATTCGAAATCTGAAACCTACAAGATTCAGTAATTTTGAAAATTAAGGAATCACCAGCCAACATAGCATGGCATCTAGAAATCAACAAAAAGAAGTGAAAGTATATACGAATTACAAACAAAGAGCCAAAACATATGGAAATAAGAAAGTTCAAAATGCCAATACCAACAATGAAGGTAAGGTATCAGTAAATGCAAGAAACCTACAAACAGCAACAACGATACTAAAATCGTGACCACCAGTCAACATAATCACATCACCTAGAAATCAACAAAGAGAAGTGAAAGTATATACGAATTACAAACAAAGAGCCAAAACAGTATAGAAGTAAAAAAGTTTAAAATGCTAATACTAACAATGAAGGTATTAACAAATACAAAAAAACCTACAAATGGCAGCAATGACACCGAAATCGTGACCACCAGCCAATGTAACTATGGCATCTAGAAATCAACAAAAAGAAGTAAAAATATATATGAATTATAAACAAAGAGCCAAAACAATGGTATAAGCAGCTACACACCAGAGCATCACAGAAACAATATGACAACACCAAAAATCAGTGACACCAACAAAGAACAGCACTAGAAATTGATGACACCAATAAACGATGACACCAAAAAGGAAAGAATACTAGACACTGAAGACAAAAAAATAAAATAAAAAAATAAATAAAAAAATCTAGTAGCAAAAAAAAAATAATATAAAAAATCTATTGCTATATATCACAGATTTAAAGCCAGGTTGCGACATTTTTGCTGATCTGTGTAAATAAAAATTTACATATACTGAAGTATTTTAATATGTTCATGAACCTGAATATGTTCATGAACCTGAACATGTCATGAACCTGAACATGTCATGAACCTAAACATGTTCATGAACCTGAACATATTCATGAACCTGAATCTGAATATGCTAATTGGACAAAATTAATAACATTATATCTTTTTTAATAATCCAGTTCGAATTAGAAAATCTGATTTTAGAATAATCTGCATGAAATCTGTGAATTAAAAACTTCACTAAGTATATAACTTCATTACAGCAAATACGCTATATGTTGTAGTTATTATGGCTACACTCAAAATATTATCATGTATATAAGTGCTTGTTTTCACCCTTAGTTGAGAGCAACTTTTGCTCTTCTAAATTCCTCAATAAATATAGATCACATACTAAGCTCTCTCTTACAATAGTTACAATATACGTAATGTCTGATTGAAGAAAAAGAAGTACTTGCAAGAATAGTTCTAATTATTATAGATCAGAATACTGTAACTAACTATATTGAATTACAATTTATTTATAGGGAAAAGTCAACATATTTGAATAATTCAAATATGGTTATCATTACGAATATAAAATTGGTACTAAAAGAAATAGGATGTTTATTTATCATCAAACATTCAAATATGAGTATGTGAGAGTGAAAACCTGTAATTTATCATAATAATTTATTACTGTATTATGATCAGTTACAGGTTTTCACTTTTATGCACTCATATA
>CAJVQA010007800.1:0-13499 GCA_910591915.1 Cetraspora pellucida | reverse complement strand
TTAGTTTATTTCTTTTATTTATTTTATATATCAAATATATCTTATTTATTTTATTAATAATAGTTGTAAAATATCTTATACATGTAAAAGATATAGGCTGTTATATATATTATGTAGTCAAAAAGTATAAAAGTAGTCGATGTGGAGCTTAAATTTAATATTGAGTCTTCATATTCTTTCACTAATAAACTACTACTTTATATTATCCAAACTAAATAATTATTAGTATGCTTATATACTTTTAATTGTAGCCTCTTTTGTAATTGCAAATTGTCTTAAATCTTCTTTGTTAAGTTTTTTTTAAAAACATCTTCTGACTTAGTTATAACACAGTAACAAGTAAGGTTACAAAAAGTGTTCACTGTCTAAGGTCATTCTAGTTATCTACTATCTTAAAAGAAGTAGATATAGGATAACAATATTCAATTTTCTAAAGACCAACAGTCATGTTTGATTGAACCTATAAAAAACATTGTTTCATCTTCTTTATTGTTTATTTCTTCTTCTTGTTCTGTTACTTTTATATTCATGGTTTCTAATTTTATTTCTTTGCTTTTTGTTAATATTTCTTCTTTATATTAAAAAATTTTAATAGTTTGACTTGTTTGATGTTGTGATGTAGCGATACTAAGTCCTTTTATTTGTTCTTCTAGTATTTTTAATCCCTGTTCTAACTCTTCAGAATTGTTTTTTTTTTCTTGATTTTGTTTTCTATTAATGATATTTTCTATTTTGTTAGTTTTATCTAAAGTTTTTATCTCTTTTCTTTTATTTTCTTTTTGGTATATTTTTCTTTTTTTATATTTGTATTGTATTTAAATAAGCTTGAATTGCAGCTTATTGACCTAAGCTTTTTTGCTCACTTGCTAATTATTTTTTATTTTTATTTTTATTTTCTTTAAACAGTCATACTAGTACTTTATTAAGATTTTGAAATTACATTTGTAATTACATAAATGTTCTTAACAACTAAGTCTAGCATCACCTAACTATCTTAATGATACCTAAATATAATCTGGCATATTACTTTAAACAGAAGTAAGCTACTTGTCTAACTACTTAAGTCTATAATAAAAAGGTTTTTACCCTTCTACAACAAGTTCTACAATTGTTTTCTATGTTTCTGTTCTAATTTGTTCTTTTTTTTTTTTATTTTTTGCTAATTTGTCTTTTTTCCTTTATTTGATCTTAGCTTCTTTTTTTTTCTTTTGCTTTTTAACCTTTTTGTTACTTCTACTTTCCTCTTCTATTCACTAATTTTCTTATATCGGACTCTCTATACTTGTTCATAAAATATATTTTAGGCTGTACTTCTTATTATATTTGCAAACTGCTATCTTGACTTTATGTTTAAAAACTATCATAATTGATTTTATGTTTTTTTTGAAATTGGGCCTTTAATTAGAGCCTTTCTCATTTTCATTTCTTCTGCTTTTGTTTTATAAAAGAGTGCTATGTATAATACATATAAAGTAATTCAAACTTTTTTCTCCTCTTTAAGTCCCTTTTAGGCTATTGTGATGGTCACTTTTTGAATTCTTTTCTATAAGTTTTTTTGTTCTTTGCATGCTGCTAAATGCATCTGTATTTTTTTGACTTTATCTTTGCATACTTGGCATTTGGTTGTTGTATACATATCTGATCTTTTTTTATTTAGTTTTTTTAGAGTCAGAAGTTTGTCTATTACATATTTTATAAATGCACTTCTTTTGGCACTAGTTTTTCTTATTATACAATACATCTCTTTTATCATCTTTAGTCTTTTCCAAAAATAAGTCTAATCATAAATCATAACTTCTAATTCTGGATCTAATTCTTTAATTGCTTTTGTTTTTCTCTATTCTGTTCTTAATCTTGTATTCATTATTAACTTATATAGCAATCTTACTAATATGTCAATTTGTTTGTTTTTTTACTCTAAGCAGTACTTTATTTTTTTACAATTAACTTTTTTGACCTGTATTATCTTCTTGCTTGTTGCTCTTTTCTTTGCCAGGCTATTAGCTTTGTTATTCTATTTATCTTTACTGTAACTCTTTACTTTAACTAACTTTATTTGATTGTTTTATGTTGTAATAAGGTCTTTGATCTTCATTATCTATATTGTATTCTTCTTTTTAAGAATCTTGTTTTTATCTGTTTGTTTTAAACCTTTATTAATGTTTCTTATTGTCACATTGCTATCTGTATATATTTTCACTTGCTTTCTCTTTAGTATTATTAATATTGCTATCTATATTGCTACTAGCTTAGCTATTATTGATGTTTGCTATCTTTCTAGGCCTATTGCTATTTCTTCTTCTAACCATTATTGTGTTTTGTTCATTTGAATTCATCCTATACCTATTCTGTTTTCAGTTACTGTATCTTTTTTTTTTTTGGTATTAAGATGATCTCTTCAGTCTTTTGACTTTTATTAATCACTTATCAGTATTGTGGTTCAATGAACCACTACAGAAGAGCATACAATTGGCTACATGTATAACTTTTTTATATTACCTATTTAAGGAGTTTGCTTGAAGATTTTTTACCAATTGTCATATCTAATATTTCTGCTTGGATGTTTTAATTTAAACCTTCTAAACTTGTAACTTATGTTAATTTACTTGGTCATATTCAGATGCCCAGATTATTATCTCAATTTTAGAACTAATTTATCTTCAAGATAAACTCCTTAGAGCCTTCTGTATTTATTTTTACAACTAACCTAGATATTGCTATAACAGAACTAACACTTGCAGTTAGGGCTTAACTATTAAACTGCTATGTCTTTGTAGAGTTTACTTAGATTTTAATATCTACTTCACAGCATAATCCCAGTACTTTAGTATACTCCTGCCTTTTTATCAAACTTCCAATCCAGATAGCCTATGTAAGACTATAACCAGTTCATTAATATATCAGATTGGCCCAATATCTTTTTTCTCTGATTCATTCTGGCAGTCTGGTTGGTAGTACCTTCAAGACTTCCAATTTGAAGATTTTTGCCTATTTGGCTACTATGACCAGATACTAGACCTTAATATTTGTTTTACTGAATTAGCCTTCACAGTAAGGTTATCAAAAATTCAGCTATCTCTTTACTTAGATCTTTCTAAATAACTTCTTGTTATTCAATTTTAATGAATTTATATAGTCACAAGGACTTATCTAGTATTTATACTGCTTAATTTGTTGGTTTGCATTTCTTTGTATAACTCCAATATTGCACAGATGCTCTATAATCTGCCAGTCATGCTGATGCAACTACTATTACAAATATCCTAACTCAATCATTAATAACAGTTGCTATAATATAAATATTACATAGGTGATTATCAGTGTTGATCAAATTAGTGGTCGACTATAAATTTGCTAGTCATTGGTTGAAGGGTTTCTGGTCAAACTGGTCTGGTCAAATTGGTCAAATGGTCTAGCAATATGACAATCAAGCAAATTTAATAATAGTTATTTGGTCTAATTGAACAATTTTTTCTTATAACTAGACAACTTGACCAATGTCAAATATGCTTGACCAGACTGGTCATTGGTCAAACTGGTCTGGTCAAATGGTCGAATTGGTTTGGTTAGCCCAACACTGATGATTATCTAAATTTTTGCCATTAATAGGATTTGAACATCCAACCTACTACTTGGAGGGTTGACAACCTGATCACTTCACTAGGTCACCACACTATGCTTTATTACTTATAATTTCTATTATATTTAAATTAATTATAAATTTGTTTTAGTATATTGGCAATCATAAATAATACAACAAAAAAAAATTTAGTTGAATTATATTATCTTATGCAATTTCAGACATATTTGTTCAATTTTTTTTATTTAAATTACAAATAACAATATTATTATTAATAAAAAAGATTTAAAAATTTAGTAATGAAGGGTGTAGTAACTTAGTAAAGTGGATAAGTTGTCAACCCCCAAGTAGTAAGTTGTGAGTTCAAAACCTACTAATAGTAAAATTTGGATAATTATCTATGTAATATATAGATGATATTCTGTTAATTAGTTAGAATAAAATACTTGTAACTATGTGTGTAATTCTGGTTATACAGAGAAATGCAAACCAATACTAGGTGGTGCAAACCTAAGATAAGTTCTTATAACTATGTGAATCTGTAAAACTAAAAAACTGAAGCCTATTTGAAAAGACCTGAATAGAAAGGTAATACAAATTTTGACAGTACTATTATAAAGGCTAAATCTAAAAAATGAATACCAATGTAGAAGAGTCAGTTAAGCAAAAACCTCAGATAAGAGGTACCACCAACCAGGCCATCAGAACTAAACTAAAAAAAAAGAATATTAGGCTGGCTTGATATACTAAAAACAGATTACAGTTCTTCTGGACTATTTAGATTGAGAATTTGAGAACAAAGCAGAGATATATTATAAATATTAAGAATATGCTATGAAGTAGGTACTAGGATCTGAATGAACTCTATAAAGGCTAGTTTTGTTAATGTTTTGTAGAATAGTTAAGTAGTTAACAAAGTGGTACCTTAGAACCTTACAGTTAGGTGATGTACTTTGAAATGTGTAACAACTTAACAGATATACAAAAAAAGAAATCTAAATATTGCATTGAATAACATTTAGGTATACAGGAACTAGGTACTACTCACCTAAGTATAATATAAGAATCAGAATGTTTAAATAAGTACCCTTCTAATAGGTTACAAGTATGACAGCTAGTATAGAATTCTTGGTTAGATTACTTAAAATAGGTAATCAAAAGTTATATATGTAGCTAGTTGTACACTTATCTTGTACAAATTATATGTAATGCATTAACTAAAAACACAATAAAAACAGTAATTACTAATAATATTAACCTTGAACAACAAAAAAAAAAATTTAGTGATCAAAATTTTTTAGAAGCACAAGCTTTATTTCAATATATGTATTGCATTATTTTTGCTTATTTTATAACAATATGATTATAAAATAAAAAAATTTTTTTATATAAAAAAAATTTTTTTTTTCTAATAATTTTTAGTTATTACCATTTGGTATAATCATTTTAGGCTCTAATTATATTATGAATTCATTTTGACATTAAACAAATTAATCTTATTCAGGTTTCAATATTGATTGTTTGCCAAATTATTTGAATTTTTTCTCAGAAATTCTTTTTATTTGAAATTTAATTAGAAAGGTCTTTAAGATAATAATTAATTTTATTCTGCAAATGTTTAATTAGATTTAGATTAACTAATTAAAAAACCTAATTAAAAAACTTTATTTTCTTTCTTTTAAACCAATATTTAGTCAAAATTGACATATGACAATATGCTTCATCTTGTTGAAAAACAATTTCACTGACTTCAAATTCATGATCTTTAATCATCTACATCAAATCTTTATAGAATATTTGAAAATACAAATCTGTATTTATCATGTTATTAATCTTACAATAGTTATTAGTATTATAAGAGATAAAGTAATCTTAAATTATAATTAATTTGTTATTATATTTTACAGTAAGCTTAAAATAAAACTAATTTAATAATTCTCCATAATACTTCTAATATCAAATTATCTTAAACCAATCTTTAATAATTTATTTTTCATATTTTTTTATAAAAACAAGTTATGTTTTTTAATGACTATTATTTAAATAGTATTTTTTTTTTAATTTCTAATACAAAACCATAATTTTGAAATATTTAATAAATAATAAACATCAAAATTTCAATATTTTTATTTATTTTAAAATGAGTTCTTATTTCAATAATAATAAAATAATAACAGAAGATAATTAAATTTATTATTCTTCTTTGGGTTGGTTTATTTAATAAAATTGAATAACCAACTCTTCCTAAATTTTTAAGTATGTGATTTACTAGTCACTTTTTTTAATTTATGAAAATGTGAAAAAATTAATATGATAGATTCAACTTACTTTTATAATGTATCCTTTTTGAAAGAAAAACAATATTTGAGCTTGTTAGGCAGAGGTTGTACAGTTCTTTTTTTTTTGATTTGTAAACAATCCTAACATTACACAAAATGCAGAATCAACAATGAAACTTACATTTTTATATGTATTTATATAGTACAGCTCACGTGATCTGATCTTTGTTAAAAATGATCAAAAATAATGCAACATGTAATTTGTAATAAATTCACAATTATCTTCACATTGGTAATAATAATGACTATTAAAATTTTGCTATTTAAAAAAGATAGTATTTGTGAATAAAATAAAATAAAAATAAAATAAAATAACCCAGAATTGCGTGAAATATTGCGATCTAAAGAATTTTTTTTTTTTGTTGCATTATTTATGATCGCCAGTGTATTTACTCAAAGTTTTTTATAGCGACATTTCATATGATGTGAATTTTTTTGCCATTATCGAACATGCGTACGAAAATTTTTTGTCGTCTGCCCAAAATGTATACTTAAAACAACCTTTAAAAATTAAAAGTACGCATAAAGTATAATTGTTTATTGGCCGATCTAGCGATAAATAATCCAAGATTTGTGTAAATTTCCAAATCCGTATAATTACATGCAGAAAATAACGGGGCACTAAAAAATTACCTTGATAAAATATGCACATAAGCACAGAAAAAAAAAAACCTAAATATATATATATATACACTTCAAAAACCTGGTAAATTGCTATCGAACTTTTATTTCACCACAAGACTAATTTATATCGATATAAGATTTACCACGTGCAGCAGTGATATATATTTTTAGGTGTTAAACCTTTTATTCAAAATCAACTTTAGAAATGGATTCGGGACTGCCACCAGGATGGATATCTCAATATGATCCAAATACTCAGAAATATTTTTACGTCAGTGAGTATCATGTTATTAAAAAGAAACGAATTTGAACGCGTTTTTGGAATAGCAATCTAGAGTATATAGTTGAAATGCTAATGGTTAAAATATTAATGAACGTTGTTAGATCAAGCTACTGGTGTCTCGCAATGGAATCATCCGGGGCCAGTTGGACCACCACCTGGACCACCACCTTCTGGACCACTGGCATCTCAATATTCTCAGCCGCAATATGGTGCTCCTCAATCAGGGAATTATTCACAAAGCACATATGGACAACCGCCAAGTGGGTATGGACAACAACCACCACCACCAACAAGTTATACATCACCACCAACTAGTGGTTATGGACAACCTCCACCAAGTGGCGGATATGGACAACCTCCACCAAGTAGCGGATATGGACAACCTCCACCAAGTGGTGGATATGGACAACCTCCACCAAGTGGCGGATATGGACAACCTCCACCAACAGGCTACAGTTCTTACGGACAACCGCCCTCAGGTCAGTATCCACCCCAAGGTCAATATCCGCCCCAAGGTCAATATCCACCTCAAGGAGGTCAATATCCACCCCAAGGTCAAAATGCACCACCCACAGCAACTAGTAAACAATCTACTTCAAACCAGCCTACAAAATCGTCTTTTTCTTCTGGGCTAGCATTGGCAGGTTAGTTTATCTGCAGATTATCAAATGATTACGTAAACATTTAAGTTATTTATTTTATTTGGAAAGGTGCTGCTGGTGTCGGTTTACTTGGGGGTTTCCTTGCAACGGAAGCCGTGGAAAGCTATAAAGAACATAAGCATGAAAAGAACGAAGAAGAAGAAAGACGAAGACATGAATTTGTGCATGATCATATCGGTCAAAGACCAGTCGAAACATACGAATCCGATGGTCTATTTGGTAAAAAAACGGAAACTGTATATGTTGATGATTGTGGAAACGAAGAAGTCATAGAAACGAAAACGGGTTTGTTTGGCACTAAAACTGAAGTATACAAACGTGTATGTACTTTTAATATTGATGTCTTTACTAGTGCAAAAATTTCATTTCAATTAATCTAATATTTTTGCTAGGACTACGATGATGACTAGATTTATACTGTCACATGAATATTTTTGTCGATCCTCCTTACGCGTTAGTTGGTTGTAGTTTCATTTAGAATTTTAATTTCTAGTCACGATTTATGAATAAATAAAATGCTTTAGGCAAATTTTTATAAATTTATAATCACAGTCTCGTTCATTATTTGAACATTATTTATGTATGATAAAGAAAACGTGCAATATTAGGTTAAATGTGGTTTTTCTTACAGTGGTTCATATGAAAACGAGGTTAAAAAGTAAAGAAAAAAAAAACCCTAGAACTGACATGAATTTGCTTGTTAGCGTGTTGGTGTTACTACGTAATACACTCCAACATTATTATGTTGTGATGTCATCGAATTCTCTACTGAAGTGCTGGGCGACATATGATGCTGAATTGGAGAAACTGAATGTACTTGCATTGGTGTCATAGGGGTTTGTGAAGGCATAGAATGCATGCCAGGATGTGTATTAGGTGCTTGTGGTGGAAAATTATTAAGAAACCGTGTTTTGAATAACTCAATAAGGGCTCGAGACAAAAATATGGCAAGAACAATGCCGACCATAAAAAGCTTTAAATATAATATACATTATAAATAAGCAAGTAATTTATAAATGTAAATCACACCATATAATAGATTTTACCATTGTTTTATACGAAAATTGTTCCATAAGATTATTGATTATTTCACCAAATGCTTCTGCAGAAATTTTGGCCCTAAGATTAAATTCTTTACCATGTTAGGATTTGGATGTATTCAGACATAGGTAAATATTATATATATAATTGATTTTAACCTTGCAAACACGGTGGGATCACGGTTCATACACGTAATCATTGTTAAGGAAATTATTATTATTATTATTATTATTATTATTATTATTATTATTATTATTTAAAAAAAATTTAAAAGGATATTTTTCCCACTGTGTGCATACACTATCTAACGCTGGAACCCTATCTCCGGGTGCACATCGATTTTCAAGATAATTTTTGGAACATTCTGATATTGATTTTAGCATTTCTAGGTTTTGATGAAAAACAAATTTAATAAAGATTTTTTGCACACATACCTGCATTTATTACACTAACCTTGCGAGTATTCATCAACTTTCACATCTACTGCCTGCTGTATAGTCCACAGGAATTCAACAGATTTATAAAGTAGAATAACAAGGAAGATCCTTGGCCCCAGATCGAGTAACCTGAACATGTTGTATATTAGGTGTGCGAACCTAATGATTCAATTATTTAACTACATCAAAAACAATAAATATATATTGTGTGCTACCGGCTTATATTATGTACAAGATCATTATTTGATTTGTTATTAAAATTTTGTTTAGAACACACGGTTTTACTATCCTTTAGACAAAAAACATATATATGTATTAATTAATAAAAAAGTAATAATATCAAAAGTAATATATCCACATATTTTATACCTCATCATCGCTTGTCTCTTCGGTTCTTTCTTTTATATTTTTCTTATATTTTTCTTGAGTACTGTCAAAAAAATTATGTACTTTTCTTCTTTCTAGTATACGGCGCCAAGCATGTGTAGACACAGGTCTCGCGCCAATATCTCTTAGTGTCAACTCAGAATTGAGTCTCCAAGGATCATCGATTGGTTCAGGAAGAGAGAAAAGGAATGGAGGTCCGAATCCAAACTTCGCGTTTACATCAGTGTTTGAAAACGAAGTTGTTATAGAAGTCAAAGAACCTAAAATAAATTAAAGCATCGTTTGAATTAAAGTTACAAGTAGAATATAGTAGAAGAGTCGAACTACGTTTTTTTTGTCTAAATCCCCTTCCGTAGGGCTTCAACGCGTTCTTTGGACTGGTACTGCTTTTGATATCCATTTGCTCTCAGTATGATTGAAACTTCCACGTAAAATATATGGGATCTTTGCTAGCAATTTTTTTCTAAAAATAGATTTATTATGATTTTCTTAATAAAAATCGTGTGTAACAATTTCACGTAGGTAATTTTGCTACGTAGCAAAGTAGAGGTTTTAATAATTCGGGTTTATCACATGAATTTTGATATTTTAGAATTTACGCCATACAAAATTAATTAATTGGTTTTCATAACCCGGGCGGGTCAAAATTTAAAAGCTTATAAAAAAATTTTTTTTATACGTTTTAATACCGGATGGGTTTTTAAAAATAAATTTTAAAAAAATTTTGTAAAATTTATATGAAAAATTAAAAAAAAGCCAGCCGGTAGGCTGATCAAAAGTTTATGTTACATATAAAAACTAAAATATAAATTTTAATTCATGATTCGCGTCGGAATCAGTGAAATTTATTATTAAATTTTGGCAAACTTCTAACCAGACAAATTAAATTTCAGTTGCATTAAAGTAGTAGTACAATCGATTATGTAAGACTAAAAGAAACAAGTATCGGTATTTTTTTTAAAAAAGGTTGATTATTAAAAATTTTACATTAGGAAAATGTTAGATTCTGCTCTTTTAAAACCTTAACCTTTTGCAATTTGGGTATGTATGTATGTAAACTTTTATTACAACTATTGTAAATTTTTACTTGTGTTGTTCTTTGCTTGTGTTGTGTTGCATATCTTGTGATTCAGTTTAAATAGTTGACATTTTTGAAACATCACTTTCCTTTAGATTATCCTTTTTACTAACTTCATTAATTCATTTCACATTTATTCTATATTATATCTATCATTTTTATTAACATTACTTATTAAAAAATATATTTTCAAATAAGCTATTACATGCTTACTAATTCTTTTACTTATTCTTTTTTTTTAAAATTTTTAATTATTTTTTTAGTACCTATTTTAATGTAAATAGTGTTACAGGGTTGTAGTCTTCTTGGTACAATACAACCAAGTAATAAGGTCATCCAGTACAGTGATTGACTATTGCAAATATATATAGGGTGGAGGTGTAGTAGTTCACTTTACTACACAACAGCAGGCAAACAGTTTGAGATAATAACAGTATATAGATTAACTTTTATTAAATAAATACACAGTAACAACCTTATCTGTAAGAATTATCCTAGAGGGGGAATATCATTTTTACAAGTTAGAGGTAGAGATAAAAGGGTTTAGATTAAAGTATAGGAATTTAGAATTGGCAGAAAAGAGTAAAAGTTATTCTTTATATATTTTTTTACCTAGCAAGAATAGTAGGAATTCAAACAACATTACTTGATACTGTATTTAGGATAATAGGAGTTTAAACAACATTAGATATCATTGTAATTGGTATAATGGAAGTTCAAACAACATTAAATAATACTGTATTTGGGGTAGTAGAGACTGTGCAGAGGCAACTGAAAATATTGTTTATATGATTTGTCATTCATGTTTGAAATACTTGAGGCTTGTGTTTAGGCATTTGGATCCATGCAAAGACACTTGGGATTTGTGCAGTGATACTTGGGGTTCATGTGGAGACACTTGGGGTTTGTGTTGAAGATACTTGGGATTTTTGTATTGTGTTACTTGACACAGTAATTTGGTACTAAAATACATGAAACTGGTATTGGGTACTTAGAATTTGTAAGATGATAGTAATATTACAGATGTTATTCAATGTCATGTGGTTGTACCACATTTCTAATAGTCAATTAAGATCCTTTTATCTATCTATTATATAATATAATTATTGACTAACTAATGACTAATAATAAATATAATATAAAATACAATAATGAATAAATATATAATTACTAATACTACTATAATATACTATGCTAAAATTTACTTTATAACATTTTCCTTCTCTTAAGAATTTTGTTCCACAAAATTCCCATAACTTTTGTACTATTCACAAAAGTTAACTAATTGATTAAACTTGGCTTCACTCATATCACTGATATGTTTTAGAGTTAGTTTTTTTGTTTGATATATTTGTTCATAGCCAATAGCTTTGAACAATCGATAGGTTATAATCTAGGCCTTAATTCTACTTGTCTTTATAGACTTGTCATGATCTGGTTTTTCTAATAATAGGGCTCCTAGATGATAATTGTAAACTAAATAATGTATCTAGTTATAGTTAGATAAGCATACAATTAATCAGTATTCCTTAGTAATTTTGGTATAACAATTTTTCCATAATGTATTGATAGTCATTAGTACAATAATTAAGAAAATCTGGTTTGGTATTGTGTTTAGTAGATCTATTTTTATTTTGGTCAACAGATCATCATTACAGGTTGTTGGTAATATATATAAGGTTTCTATATTAAGGATAAGAATAGTACTATTAGCTTTACATATAATAGTACCTGGATGTTGAACCTGTTTACAGAGGTCCTGTAATTTAAAGGCTTTGTAGTAAATTTGTGGGATAACTCATATTGGTAGGTCCTGTACTAGGTTCATTATTGTTAAGATTATTAGAAATTTTAGTTCAAAAATATAGAGAAAATTAATATTGAAGGAAGGCATTTCTTTGGTCTTTTTATATCTGCTAAAATTCTCTTTATGTTCCTATGCCAAGCAATCTTTGGCACAGTAATTTGTAATTCATTTAACCTATGCTATCTCTTATTAATTTCATTTAACCCATACTGTTTCATATTTAGTAGCAGCTAAATTTGTTTAACACATGCTTTTTTTTGTATTCTATTTATAGCTACATTATTTACAATACATGTTAAACAATTTTTTGTTCTAAAATTTGACAAAATTTGTATTACCACATGTCTATTTTATTTTATTTTTATAATTATAGTGTTCTTTGTGTCTTTCTCCCCTTAAAAAATGAGATTTCTGAACCTTATTTTCTAATTTGTCTAAAATTAGTAACTTTATTCTGATTGATTCATCTATTTCTAAATTTAGCAATTACATTGTTTCTGTTATGATTATTCTTTGTCTATCAATAAAAATTTTAATTTTCTGTTATATTTGTTTTTGTTATTTATTTTATCTACTTTTTTCTGTGTTTTGGTTTACAAAACTTCTTATCTTCTTTTCTTTTTCTACTAGTTTCCTTGTCAAAAAACTTTTCTTATTGATAAACTTGTCTTTTTATCTATTGTTTTTCACTAAGATGTGTATATTTTTTGGACTGTAAGCTTGTTCTGTCTAATATTAAGGCACTTTAGAATAAGGCCAGTCATCTATTTGGATGAGCTAGGCAGATAATCTGTTTTGGGCTTAGTAAACAATTTTTTTTTTGTTATTTCCTTTTTTTTTCTTGCAATTAGGTAGTGGCCAACACTTAACTGTTTTTGATATTTTCTTTTTATCATTTTAAGTATATTATTTAAAATATATATATTTTAACTTTTTGCTTTATAGATGCCTTGCCAAAGCAAAAGTCAAGCAATTTTCAGTTATTTGTTTTCCTTTCAAAATCAAGTTGCAAATTTGGAAGCTGAAGCAAGCAAAAGGGCCCCGCTGAATTTCGAGGTAATCCAACAAGAATGGCAACAAAGTACTATCCACAAGCAGATAGTTATAGAAAGAAATTTGCTACAAGTTCAGATTGCAAATTTAGAAGATGAGGTCCAGGAGTTGTGAAGAAAGTTGAAGGAAAAAGAGAGCCAAAGATATTTTTGTAATATTTTGTAAATAGTAATAATAATAATAATAAAATTCTATATTAAATATAATC
>CAJVQA010007799.1:0-13500 GCA_910591915.1 Cetraspora pellucida | reverse complement strand
ATGCCCCATGACCTGCCAGTCATGCTGGTGCGACCACCATTACAGGTATCCTAACCCAACTGTTAGTAACAGTTGCTGTAATATGAATATTACATAGGTGATTATTCAAATTTTTGCCATTGATAGGATTTGAACACCCAACCTACCACTTGGAGGGTTGACAACCTGACCACTTCACTAGGTCACCACACTCTTGTTCTACAATTTTACTTAAGAGCTTAAAATATAATTACTTAGTACCAAACCTACTTTCAGAGCAGTTTTATAAAGATAATTTAGAACAAATTGTTGTGCTATAAAGACAGAAAACTTTGAAAATTTTTATAACTTAAATAAGACTATGTGATCTATAAAGTCTCATGTTTTTTAAATTATATTATATCTTAAGATGCTAAAGGAAATGACTTTTTAAACATTATATACAAACATTATATTTATTTATCTTATTTTTTTTTATATGTTTTTATTATTAGTCTATAATTATTTTCTTTTTTGTAAATAATATAAAATAATTGCTGTATTTGTAAATAGTATTCTGGCAAGTACTAGCTTTATGTTATTGAAATTTAAAGACTATATATAGCTGTGAACAGTCTAGTTATTAGTATTTCTTTCTCTGAATATTTCTAAGTTTTAGTATCTAGTAATCCTCATAAAGAGTAAACAATCTTATTATATCTGACCAATACAGAAAAGACAATAGATGACAAACTTTACTACATGGATCTATTCAACTCTTATAGTATCTAGAAGACTATTGAATTTAAATTTCTTAAATACTTATTTGTCTTATTTCTTTTAAATATTAGAACTTTTATTTTTAAATTACAATATAATTTATATTTGAACAAAATTTTATTAATTTTATACAAATTATATATATACATATATATATAACAAAAGAAAAAAATTATTTAGTTTTTTTTTCTTCTTTGCTATTACTATTATTATTATTATTATTATTATTATTATTATTATTACTATTACTAGTATTATTATTACTTTTTTCTTTTTCTTTTTCTTTATTATTTATAAACCTTAGTTGAAGGTTTTTTCACTCTAAGTCATATATACATTTCTCAAAGTTATTTATTTCTTGGAGAAGCTTTTTTTGGATTTTTTTTTTTTTAACTTTACATGTGCATCATTGAGTTTATTTTTAAAACAAACAAAGTTTGAACAACCAGAGCCACTTGTATATTCTTTAGTTTTCTTTTCTAACTGAACTAAAGAACTTTAAACTGCTGCTATTGTATCTTATAGAAAACCAAGATGAGTTAACAGGTCTTAATGAGAGGCAGTAGTATTAGTAGAAATAGATAAAGAAGCAGAAAATTAGATCACATTGAAACTATATTTTTTTAAGAACATTCTTTTTACTAAAATGAAAACTATAAAATGATTATTAATATTTTCTATAAAATAAAAAAATAATAAGATAATAAATTCTGTTATAATAAAGGAAACAAAAGGGAAGTATGCATAAAGAATAGAAAGGGCTAGCTATACAATATTAAATATTGAGTTATAATCCTTTTTTGCTTTAACCTAGACATCTAAGAAGTCAAACTAGAAAAAATAAAAACTCTAAGTAATTCAATGAAAAAGCTAGAGTTTCTCTATAAACTAGTATGATAATTATAGATAGAGAAAATAAAAAAAATAAAAGAATAATAATCTTTTAAATTTAACTATATAGATGTTGATGAAAACTAAATGAACAATCAATTAGTTTTATAGCAAAAAAATAATTATAGAAAATTTTAGAACAATCGATAATTATTTTTTTCTAAAAAAGCTATCAAAATCTGACCAATTTGATCATTTTTCACTCTTAGTTTCTTGAACTATTTGGAAAATTTTAGAGAAAAATTTAAGTTTATTATTAGGCTTAGAATAATAAACTACTATAGTTGTCAATTATCAATAGACAAATAACTAAATATAGAAATTTTAGTATAATAATAGACAAAATTAAAGTTTAAAACCTAGATTAGCTGATAGAAACTTTTAGAATATTATTGATAAAATCTAAAAATAGGATGATAGAATACAAATTACCAAATACAGAAATCAATTAGAAATTGATTTAACAAATTTAGAATAGTAAAGATTTGTAAGTTACATGATTGCAAATTACATAAAATTCTATAATCTTATTGAACACTTAAAATATCCTAAAGATCTCTAAAAAGAGTACAGATTTGAAATTTTGTAATATTTCTAGTATGGATTAACAGTATAAGGCATATTACTAGGCAGTATAGATCATATGTTTAAGACTGACTAGAGTGAGCTTTTTGCTAGGATCCAAGTCTTGTAAGACCCTTGGCTAAAGTACTAAAAATAAAATTTTTTATCCTTCTTTGAACAATTATACTTATTTTTATTATTATATTAGAATATTACATTTTTATTAGTTAAATTTCAAAACTTAAATTTTATTATTTATTATATATTATACTTAAATTTTATTATAAAAAAAAAAAATAAACAAAAAAAAAGAGATAAAACAAATAATAAAATAATAATAATAATAATAATAACAAAAAAAAAATAATATATATATAACAAAGTTAAAAACTAATATTTAACATTCTATCCTTATTATTATTATTTCTCTTTCTTCTTTTTTCTTCTGCTCTTAATCTTTTTAACTTTTTCTTATCATTTGTTAACCTTGTCCTCAACCTGTTTCTTTCTTTCAAAAACTGAATATACCTTTGCTTCAACATTCAACTATTTTGCATTCTTGCAATTGTATTTGTCTTCAACTCTTCCAACTCTATCTTTAAAGTCTGTATTCTTTTTCTTTAAGAGACCACCAACTGAAATAAACTATAAACAAGTTTTATTAAGTAACAAAAAGAGAAGAAAAGAAAACAAGAAAATTTTTAAAGACAATATTCACTGCCTATTCTCAACTTGGATCATTTCCAAGACCTTATATAAGCATTATTGCCATTTCAGTGAGCATAATGAACATTTTTGAGAAGACTGTAGTAAGACATTATTATTATTATTATTATTAGAGTTGTTATTGTTGTTATGGTTATTGATGTTGTTGGAGTTTACAAAAAAAAAAAAAAAGAAAAAAGCAACAAAAGAACTATAATTTTTAATAGACAATGATAAAACAAAATTAGACATCAATTAAAAGTTGATTTATCAAATTGAGAAATCAATTAGAAATTGAATTAACAAATTTGGAATAACAATGATTTGTAAATTGAATAATTCCAAATAATAAAAATAGAACCTATTTATAACTTTGTATAATAGTTAGAATTTATAGAATAAATTCCTTAAAAGAAATACTTTAGAATAGATTTAAACAAAATTAAAACATTTTAGTTTGTTATTTCTAGATAAAATAACTGATGGTTAAATATTCTACCTTACTAAAAAATACTAGAAATTTAAGATAGCAATAAGTTTTTTAATTTGGCCTAACAATGATATGTTAATAATTGTTAAGCATGCTAAAAGAAAAATTTGGAATAGCAATAAGTCTTGAAAATAGGCCTGACAATAGCATATTAATAATTGTTAAATATGCTAAAGAAATTGAAAATATTTGTAAGTCATAACTATAGCCTAGTACTGGCAGGTTTAATAAGTACTGTGCATGATAAAATAGAAGAAAATTACAACTTTTAAAATAATAGAGTATATATTTTTATATCACTATACTTCTATAATAATATGTTAAAGCTTTAAAATATTTAGTATAATTAATTAGATTATATGACTTTCAAGATATTATACTATTAGAACAAGAAATCTATAATCTGACATTAAAAAAGATTTAGACTAAATAGTTAGTGTTCTAGCAATTCAGTTAAAAAAAATTTAGAAATAGTTAATTTTCTTATAAATCTTATAAGAAAATACAAAGAAAATTAAAAAATACAAAAATAGAACAAAACTAGACATATTGTAATATAAATTTTGTTAAAATTAAAACAAAAAACTGTTTAATATTTATAATAAACAGAATAACTATAAATGAAACACAAAAGAAAACATAAATTTAGTTACTAATAATATGAGTTA
This sequence comes from Cetraspora pellucida, assembly GCA_910591915.1. Classification (NCBI taxonomy): domain Eukaryota; kingdom Fungi; phylum Glomeromycota; class Glomeromycetes; order Diversisporales; family Gigasporaceae; genus Cetraspora; species Cetraspora pellucida. The sequence continues at coordinate 9,444 of CAJVQA010007799.1, read as the reverse complement.
AACAGATTACAAATTAAGTATACACAAAATTGCTTAGCATTGAAACACAAAAAAATTTTAGCAAATATAACAAGATCAAAGAAATAGTTCTCTTGATTTTATCTATAAATTGAAAACAAAACTATTCTAATAATAATAAATAACAATACTATTTTCTTGGTCTTCTAAATACTGTACTTATCTTTTCAACTATTATACCTTGTCCAACTAATAAATCTCAAGACCTACAAGAAAGAATAATTACTATATACAGAAAACTCCTTAGGACTAACAGTTTCCAAAGACAAAAACAACTTGTTTTTGCTTATTACTTGAGTGAATTATTAGAAAAATACTTAGAAGAACAAAAAACAAATAGAAGAAAAATTTCTAATTATTATTATAAAGTTTCAATTAGAACCTATAATATTTTTCATAGATTAGAAGTTGAACAAATCTCCAGAACTAATATTTTACACTTTTTATAATTTCTAGTCTCTCAAGTTCTAACTATTATGCCCTATTTTAATTTTTACAGAGCTCAAAACTAAGTAAAGAAAAATGTAGACATTAAGAGTTTTATACATTTTTGGCTATAACTTTTGATGTACTAAACCAAATTGAATAAAACAACTACTATTGGATTTAGCTTACTAAAATAATTCTAATAAGCACATGATCATGTAATTCTGATCATAGGATCATGAGATTAGGATAATTTTGATGAAAGCACTAATTCTAATACATGTGACTTAATTCTGATTGGCTCATATTACTGTACCAGAAATCTAACATTTCTAACAGATCTATTAAATCTAACATATCTAACATATCTAACAAATATTACATATTTATTATATCTATCATTTCTATTATATCTTTTATATCTATTATATATATTATATTTATTATATTTATTAGTTTTTATATATATTAATATTACTATAAATAGCATTTTTTAGCAATAGAGTAGTCTTTATTATAATTATTTATACATGTAAAATATTTATAAAAGTACTGCTTTCTTGTTCTTCAAGAAAGTTAAGTACTTCTACACTTTACACAAGTGTTCCTACACTTCATATAAATGTTTTTATACACTTAGAAGTGTTTTTATATATTTTAATAGTAAATAAACTAAATGCAATATTTAGTATCTTCATATATTATTTATTGTTACCTCTGTTTTAAAATCCCAAATTACTCTGTAAATTGTTAAGTCTTATATAGACTTTATATAGAATCTGTCAAGTTATAGTCATCATACTATAGTTGAACAGCTTCTGTTATCACTGTGGTTAAAAGAAAAACTATAAGTTAACAGTGTATAGAAACTTGTATGCTATTTGTCAGTATAAGTATAGAAATTAGAATGTTTAAATAAGTAATTTTTTAGTAGATTGCAGGTATGGCAGCTAGTGTAGAATCTGCTATGCAGGCAGACTACTTAAAATAGACAACCAAAAGTTGTACATGTAGCTAGTTGTATATTTACTTTGTACAAGTTATATAATAATTAAAATACAATAAAGACAATAGCCACTAATAACTATAGACTTAGTGTAAACAAAAAAAAAACAATAATAAAAAATTTTTAAATCTTAATATTACAATTATTACAATTAGATTAGTTCAAATGCAATAAAACTAGCATGAAAATATTCTTAACTATAAGGACCTGAAGCTTTACAAATTAAATATATAAAACAATCTGCATAAAGATTAAATAAAATTAAAAAAAAATGCAATTTTTAGCATTTTTTTTAAGATAAAAATAATGGTTTGCAAAATTTTTACCAAGTTTATACCAAAACTAATATTTCTATTTTATATATACAAAATTAAAAAGAAGCTTTATAAATGAAATTCAATAAAATATATTTAAATAGAATGTGATAAACATTTTTATAACCCAACTAGCCAATTGTAATTATATTTAATATTATAAAAATTTAAATTAATTATACATCATTTGCAATAAGTATAGATTTGAAATATTTAAGAATTTATTAGCTTCTGTATAGCAAATATTTACAGAAAAGAAGATTTTAGTAAGTTATAAGCTTTTAAATAAATTATATATAATTAACTCTTTTTATAATAAATTAAAGATTCTAAAAAAAAAGTTCATTATAAAAAATTATTATGTTTTTTTAAGAACTCATAGTACTTTTTATACTAAACTATTATAAAATTTTAAATTTTGTATTTATTATATCTAAAGTTTGTTATAAAAAGGTTTGCTATATCCAAAATTAATTGTAATAATAAATATTATAAAATTTAAACTGTTTAGAACAAATAATAGGTTGCATAATTGTATATATAATTAACTTTTCTATAATAAACTAAAGATTATAAAAAAAAAAGTTTATTATAAAAAATTACTATGTTTATAGTACTTTTATATTAAACAATTTATAAAATTTTGTAAAAGCTAGTCTGGGAAAATAAATATCAAAATTGTAGTACCTAGTTATAATAGCCAGACAGGCAAGAACCTTTAGATTGAAAGTCTCAAAGGTACTATTAACTAGGCTACTAGAATAAATTGAAGGAAAAGAATATTGAGCTAGCTAATATACTGATAGACTGATTGTAGTTCTAAATAGACTATCTGAATTAGAAGTTTAGTAAAAAGGCAGATGAAAAGGCAGAGGTATACTAAAGTACTAGAGTTATGCTATAAAGTAAATACTGGGGTTTAAGTAAACTCTACAAGAAAATAGCAGTTTAATAGTTAAATCCTAATTGCAAGTATTGGTTTTGCTATAGTGATACCTAGATCAGCTGTAAAAATAGGTATAGAAGACTCTGAGGAGTTTACCTTAAGAATAAAATAGTCTTAAAGTTAAAATAATGATCTGAATATTAGGTATGACCTAGTAAAATTAACAGATTTGCAGGTTCAGAGAGTTTAAAGTAGAATACTCAAGCAGGGATATTAGGTATAATAATTAGTAGGAAACCTTTAAGTGAACTTCTTAAATAAGTAATATAAAAAAGTTACATATGTAGCCAATTGTATACTCTTTCTATAGTAGTTTACTGAACTACATTTACTATTATTAAATAAAATCAAAAGACCCAAAAGGTTATCTTAACACTAAAAAAAAATTATAAAATTTTAAAAATTTGTATTTGTTATTTTTAGAGTTTATTATAAAAAGGTTTAAATATTTAAAATTAACTATATTTTGTTCTAAACATAAATTTTATAATATTGTATTCAATAACTATATAATTAAATAAATTATAAATAAAAAAGATCTTATATTATTATAAGTTGAAAACTTACATCATCATCTTAAAAGAAATTTTGAACATCATTTAAGAGTTGAATTAGATAAAATTACTATATGATAATTGCATTGACTATTGTTTATTATTATCTTTAGAGAATGCTTAAGCCTACACTATTTGCATTATTAAAATTATTTAGAACTGTTTAATTTTTTTAACTTTATAAAATATATAGTAATAATAAGTATAATTCTTAACTATTTTTAAAAATATATGAAAAATTAAAATATTTTTTTTATATCATGCTTGAAAATATTATCTAAATAAACAATATAAAATATCATTAGTTATCTTAATTTAGATAGTGCAATTATAATTGTAAATTACAAAATGTAAATTCTTTTAAAAACAGTATAAAAAACAAAACAAGAGTTTTTTGGTAAAAGAGACTAGATATTATATACAATTTTGATAATAACTAAGAAGGATAGTAGTAAGAATTATTTAAATATTAGTATTTATGTTTATTGGTCTACAAATATGAAACAAGATGTCTGATTTATAGCATCTTATTTCAAAGTTATGTTTAACAATATTAAAAAGAAATCTAAGTAAATAAAAATTATTTCAAACAATAAACTACACTATTATACTAGTAAACTTAAAATAATTATGTCTTATTAGTTTAATTAATATGATATTAAGATTTGTAAATAACTATTTCTAGAGTCAAATAAAGCAAAAACTATAATTAATTCATATTATGCTATAGTAAGTATATTTATTTATAAAAAAAAAGAATAATAATAATAAATAATAAAATAAACCAAAAAAACATCTTTTTATTCTTATTTTTTTAGATAGTGCATGCTATCAAATAATATATTTATATTAGATGTAATGTAATAGAAGAATTTGATATTATAACTGCTACAAAAAATCTTGCAAAAACATATTTAGCAAATATTAAACTAAATTGATACTAAAAAACAAATACAAACAAAAATTTAGTAACAAAAAAAGAAAAAAAACTATATATTGAAACTATTGCCAAAATATTTAAATATAATTTCTGGCAATAGCCAATTACAGGCCTATTAGCAGAGTATATTTTAGCATGTTCATTGTTATATTTTAAAACTTTGGCTTATTTTTCTCCTTCTATAATTGCTAATTTGTATAATAAAGAGCTTTTTTGTCCTGAATTAAAAATATCTATATATTATAAACCTTAATTAAAATAAATAATAACTTTATCAAAACTTCAAAATAAGAAAATATTATATACAAATTACATCAATAACATTATACAAAATTTGTTATAAAAAACAAAAAGCAGAATACAGAAAACATTAAGATAATAAGTAATAGAAACATATTTGGCATAACTTTATTATTTAAATATAAAATTATATATATATATAAACTAGATCTTGAGAGGATGGCAATCCTAGTATAGTAGTTAGATTGTCATTCTTCAAGTGGCAGGTCTAAGGTTCAAATCCTATCTATAACGAAATTTGGAAATTATATCTGTATTATAGAAACTATCTCCTATTGATCAGTTAGCCTTATATGGCTATAATCCAAGTACACCAAGTCAGGTCCTGCTGACATTAGAAGCTCAGAGCATTTATGCAAAGTATAATATTATACATATATAAAAAAATGTTAATAACCAGTATTGCATAAGACTTCAGTGCAAACCCATAATAAGGCTACTGAACATAAAAGACTAAAGAACTGAGAAGACAGAATTCTACTTAGAAATTCCTAAATAAAGAGGTAACACAAACTTTTAATAGTGCTGTCAAACCGATGAAAGCTTACAAAACACCTTTATAGGAACTGAAGATTAAAACTGAATATCAAGATATATAGAGGAGCATATAACTAACCAGGCTGCTAGATTCACCAAAGGAAAAGGATACTAAGATATACTATACTGGGCCATCTGGATTGGTAGTCTGAAATGAGACTGATGGTTCTGAGTTGCAGTTAGTAGAAGATAATGAAAAAGATGTCAAGAAGATGAATACCAGGGTTTGGAGAACTTTACAAGAATAGAAATAGTGTACTGTAGTAGTTTAAAGTTAGTTCTAACTGCAAGTGTTAGATAACTATAGCATGTTATATAAAACTAGGTTAGCTGTATATGGAACATAGAAGGCTCTAGTAATGATGCTTCTAAGGATATACTGCATGAAATAAGGTATAGGGTTCTAAGGATATGGGTAAGCATCTAGACCTTCTCAACTAACTTATGTAGTAGAGATAATTTAGTGATACAGTAAGGTTGCAATACAGAGGGTTTAAATAAGCAACACCTCTAGTTGAGTTGCAGATATGGCAGCTAGTATAGAACTATCGATGGACTACTTAATTAAACACCAAAAGTGTATATGTAACTAGTTGTACTTTTTAATGTAAGAAGACTCCTTTGAGGCTTTGACCATGAGTCCTTATATTCTAACTATACTGAATAAAAAGCCTCAGCTTCAAAAGAAGCTAGTTAAAAAAAAATAAATAAATAAATAAAAAATAAACTAGATCTTGAAGATGGTAATTCTAGTGTAATAGTTGAGTTGTTATCTTCCAAGTAGCAGGTCTAAGATTCAAATCCTACTTATGACAAAATTTGAAAATTAATCTGTATTATGGCAAACTGTCTCTTAATAATCAGTTGGATTTGTATATCTGTAACCTTAAGTCGTACCATTTTAAATGAGAGCTCAGAGCATCTATGCCAAGTGTAATATTATATGTATATAGAGAAATGTTAATAACTAGTGTCATATAAGACTTTAGTGCAAACTCATAATAAGACTACTGAGTACAGTAAACTAAGAAACTGAAGAGTTGGAAACCCACTTAGAAAATTTTAAGTAAAGAAGTAGTATGAACTTTTGATAATACAGTCAGACTAATGGAAGCCTATGAAACACCCTCAAAGAGATAGACAGATAAACTAGATTCAAGATATATAGAGGAGCATATGACCAACTAGGCTACCAAAATTATTAGAGAAAAAGGATACATAAGTATACCATACCAGGCTATCTGGATTGGAAGTCAGAAGAGTCCTGTTAGTTCTGAGTAGTAATTAGTAAGGAATAATGAAGAAAATGTCATGATAATAGGTACTGGGATTTTAGTGAACTTTACAAGAGTATAAATAGTGTAATGTAGTAGTTAAACAAATAACCCCTATGATTGCAAGTGTTATGTAACTATAGCATGTTGCATAAAACTAAATTAGCTATGTGTAAGACATAGAAGTTTCTAGTAAGTTTTCTGTTAAGGATAAACTAGTCCTAAGGATACTTAAAGGTATCAGGTACTTTGGATAGATGTAGCCTTGAAGATGTTTCTGTGAAACATGGTGGACTACATATGCAAAGGGTTTAAATAGACAAGACCCATAGTTGGCTTGCAGGTATGGCACCTAGTGTAGAACCTGTATAGTAATATATAGGCAGACTACTTAAATTAGACACCAAAAATGCACATGTAACTAGTTGTAAGCTTCAATGTAAGGAAGCTCCTAAAGGCACCTGTGTCCAAATACATAAATAAAAACATTAACTTTCATAGACAGGAACTTTAACTCAAAAAAAAATAAAAAATAAACTAGATCTTATTGATACAATAAGGAAATATAATATAGAAAAAAGTAAATACAATAATTAATAAAATATATTTATCATTTTTTTATTAAGCAATAAATATTTGAAATATAAAAAAAGTATTTATATAATTATAGTATCAGTTAACTTTTCTTAAAATAAAAGATAAGTGTTATATAAGAATGCAATATATAGTAATCAAAATAAAAATTGTAATATTTATACAAAAAACAGCAACTCTTTCTATAAATCACTTATACTAAATTTTTGCTAAAAACATTTGACTATTTCTAAGTATTTTACTAAGTAAACCTTACTTGCACCCTTAAATAAAGTTGTTCAGCATACTTTTTTACTTCTGGTTAGCTAAGTTTAAAGCTCCAATAACATCTGGCTATTAAGAAAAGTTACAAAAACCAATTTTTTGGGGTTTGCTTATTTGCTTATAATTTTACTAATTAAATATATTCTGCTTACTATTAGTATTTTATTAAGCTCATCAAGACGAACATTTTGATATATATTTTATTGCAAATAGACAAAAACTTACCAAGTTATCAAGAAAAAGTCAAAACTAAAAACCTGTCTTTGCAGGTTTTTTTAAAGGCAATTTAGGAAAATTTGCTAGAGTGTCTCAAAAAATTTACTTTTCTGGTACTCATTAAAATTTCCTAACTGACCAATAACCTTTCCTAATTATTCTACACTTTTCAGATCTTTCCTAATAAGCTAGAAAGCACAAAACAAAAATTTTTTTTCAGAAACTTAGTTATAATTATTTTTAGTATATTTAAGCTTAGGCATTATTACAGACTGTATAAGGTTACTTAAGTCACAATAATCATAGCAGACCTAGTAACATATTTAAAAAACATATTTTACTTTTGTAATATTAATATTTTTAATTTTTTTTAACAAAAAAGATATTACAACATGTTTATTCTTATTATATTTGAACCAGACTCTGTCAATTTTGACTACTTTTATGAAAACTTTTTAAAAAGTTTTGGTATTGGAGTTTATAAAAAGACTTCATTAACCTCCTGCCCAATCCTTACTAGCAAACAACCAAACAACTGCTTTAATATCGAACTTAGAGGCAATACTAAATGTTGTTACTACATTAAAGCTCCTGCAACTAGTAGCATTATTACTTGCATTTGTGGCAAGTTTCATACTAATTTTCTTTTACAAAAAAATCTAACATATAAACAAAATGAATTTGGACAGCCTACTAAAAAATCCAAAGACAAAAAACAAATTACAATAAATATTGCTAACTCTACTGAATTTATACCACTATCTTTAACTTTATCATCTTCACCATCTATACATCAACATATCTGCATTACCTGCAACCAACCTATTATATGCAAACTAACTAATAATTGGCATTATTTAGCAGTTGATGCTACACTCTTTAATGACAAATCTTATCACAAATCTTGTATTAAAAACTAATTTAACTCTCAAAAAGACTCTTCTAAAAGCTTTAAACACATTCCTTCTACTAAAAATATATAACAAGACTCTTCAAAAAAAAGCATACTCTTTGCTAACAAACTCTGACAAACACTTACTAAACACCAACAATCCAACCCACTTACTTCTCAACTTGATTTCCTAATACCATTAGATAATAACCAAATTAATAATGATGTAGATATAGATATTGATAATACTATATCTACAAACAACAAACAATAGTAACAACAACAACAATAATAATAGCAACAATAACAAAAACAACAACAATCTCAACAAAATTAGTTACTATCTTCTAATACAAAAATTAAAGCAAACCTAACATTTGACTAGTTAATCAACTTTCCAGTTACAACTAAAATGGAAAATAATATAAAATTATAAACCCAACTTTCTCATGAATTATTTAACTTCCTTAAACAACATCTTTTTGACTTTTATTTAAAAAAAGAAATCACGCCAGCTATTGAAAACAAAAAAGCTCTTACTGCCAGGTTTTATTATATTATTTGCCAAATGGCTAAAACTTGATTTAAATTTCTTTTAGATATTATCTTCAAAACTAATTCAGATATTGATCATAAGGCTACAATTCCTTTTGACATTCTGGAAGAAAGTCTTAAAAAACTTATCTACAAATTTACTACTATTTTATTCACCAAACTTAACTATCCTGAAATTTTTGCATCTCCTGCTACTGTTTCTCTATATAAAACTCAAAACCAATTACAATTTTGTATTAATCTTGCCAGACTGCATCTCTATTTATCCAATAATTATCAATCTATTAATTACATTAAATTTGCTAATAATATTAAACTTAGACCTAAAAGATTTACTGTTAGCTCATCAGTAACAACAACTGACAAAAAAGAACAATATCTAAATATTAAAATGGACAACTGATTTAATATTCACCTTCTTTTTAATATCTCTAAAACTCTTTTTCTCAAAAAATATAATATCCTATTACTTAATAATTCTGTAGATTACTTTAATGAATGGTTTACAAAATTCTTTCCCTTATATAATCACCAATTTACTGAATCTCTCAATGAAACTAAAGTCAAAAATGCACTAAGGTTTCAATTCTGACAACAATTCATTAAAC
>CAJVQA010007798.1:0-13501 GCA_910591915.1 Cetraspora pellucida | reverse complement strand
GTCTTTATTCTTCATATGTAATTTAAAAACAAGCTTTTTTTTGTAAAAACTTCAATTGAATTTCAATAAAGTTAAAGTTATGATCTCACTATTAATATTTAAAAAAAAAAAAATATATATAAATATTATATTAAAATTTTAGGATTTTGTATAGTTATTAAATTATTATTAAATTTTTATAAAAAAATTTATATAAAAATAAAAATAAAAAATTATATATAAGTTAAGTATAGTGACCTAGTGAAGTGATCAAGTTGTCAACCTTTTAAGTGGTAGGTTGGGTGTTCAAATCTCATCAACAACAAAAAATTTAAATAATTACCTATATAATATTCATATTATGGCAACTGTTATTAATAATTAGGTTAAGATATCTGTAATGACAATTGCATTAGCATGACTAGCAAGTCATGGGGCATCTGTGCAATGTTAAAGTTACACAGATAAATGCAAACTGACAGATCAGGCAGTGCAAACACTAGATAAGTTCTTGTAACTATATAAATCTGTTAAAATTAAGTAATAAGAAGTTCATTTAGAAAGATGCGAATAGAGAGGTAGCTGGATCTTTGATGATCTTACTGTAAAGACTAGCCTAGTGAAATAGATATCAAGGTCAAACACCTGGTCATAGTAGCAGAACAGACAAGAATCTCTGAATTGAAAGTCTTGAAAATACCACCAACTAGACTATTAGAACAAATCAGAGGAAAAAAATATTGGACCAACCTGATATACTGATAGACTGGTTATAGTTCTATACAGACTATTTAAATTGAGAGTTTGGTAAAAAGACAGAAGAAAAGGCAGAGATTTACTAAAGTACTGGGATTATGCTATAAAGTAGATGCGAAGTCTAAGTGAACTCTACAAGAGCATAGTGATTTAATGATTAGTCCTAACTGCAAGTATTAATTCTGCTATAGTAATACCTAGGTCAGCTGTAAAAATGAGTACAGAAGACTCTGGGAGGTTTACCTCAAGGAAAAATTAGTTCTAAGATCAAGTTAATGATCTGGGCATCTGGGTATGACCTAGTGAGTTAATACAGATTACAGGTTCAGAAGGTTTAAAGTAAAACACCCAAGCAGAGATGTTAGATATAACAATTGGTAGAAAACCTTTGGGCAGACTTCTTAAATAGGTAATATAAAAAAGTTAAATGTGTAGCCAATTGTACACTTTCCTGTAGTAGTTCATTAAACCACAATACTAATAAGTGATTAATAAAAGTCAAAAGACCAAAAAGGTCACAAAAAAAAAAATAAAAGAAATAAATAAAAAATAATTATATTTTTAAAATATAATAACTTAATATGTATAATTAATAAGTTATTATTTTTTAAATATAAATTAAAAGTTTGAATTTTATTAGTAATGTTTCAGAAAAATTAACATATTAATATTTAATTTTCTATTAAACAATTAAGTTAAAATATTAGTAATTTTAATTATATTATTAAGTCTAAAAGTTTAAAACATTTATATAATATTTACAAAATACAAAAAAATATAAACTAATAATAAAATTAAATACAAATCCAAAATAGAATTACTAGATATAAAAATCTAAAATACTAAAAAAATAAAACTTTATTTATAAATTCTAAATAAAAAAATAATACAAACTTATAATAATATTACTATAAAAATTAAATTCAAAAAACAAATTATATAAAACAAATAAATTAAATAACAATTTAAACTAAAAATACACTAATCAAATTACTAAGTTTTATTGTCACTAAAAAAAAATATATATACTAATTATATATATATACCAAATCAGATCACAAACCTTCTAGAAGGGTGTGGCAACCTAGTAAAGTAGTTAGGTTGTCAATCCTCCAAGTAGTAGGTTGGGTGTTCAAATCCCATCGACAGTGAAAATTTGAATAATTACTTATGTAATATTCATATTATAGCAACTGTTAGTAACGATTGAGTTAGGATACTTGTAATGGCAGTTATACCAGCATTAGAGGCCTGCATTGGGTCCCGCAGCCTGGCCCGGCCCGGCCCGGCCCGCAAATTTTTGCGGGCCGGGCCAGGCCTGAAGCAAAATTTTATAATTGCAGGCCGGGCCGGGCTGAAAAATTTGCAAAATTTTATAATTGCGGGCCAGTGCGGGCCTAAAAATTTGTAAAATTATATAAGAAATTTTTGCGGGCCGGGCCGGGTCGGGCCGGGCTGAAGAAAAAATTTGATATATGCGAGCCGGGCCGGGCCAGCAAAAAAATAGTAACCCTAAATGTGGGCCGGGCTGGGCCTAAAAAAAATTTTTAATCCTAATTGCGGGCCAGGCCGGGCCTCAAAAATAGGCAATTTGCAGGCCCCTAACCAGCATGACTGGCAGGTCATGAGACATCTGTGTAAGTATGATATTACACAGAGAAATGCAATCTGACAAATTAGGCAATGCAAACATTAGATAAGTTCTTGTAGCTATGTAAATCCATTAAAATTAGATAACAAGAAGTTCATTTGAGAAGACTCAAATAGAGAGGTAACCAGATCTTTGATGACCCTACTGTAAAGACTAGTCTTATGAAACAGATATTAAGGTCAAAATAACTGAATAGGCAAAAACCTCTAAGTGAAGGATACCACCAACCAGACTGCCAGATCAAGCCAAAAAAAAAGAATATCGGGCTGACCTGATATATCAATGAACCAGTCATAAGTTCTACTAAGCTATCTAAATTGGGAGTTTGATGAACCAGCAAGGGTATACTGAAGTATTTCAGATATGCTGTGAAGTAGATGCTAAGATTTGTGTAAACTTTACAAAGACATAGTAATTTAATGATTAACTCTGATCACAAGTGTTGGTTCTACCATAGTGATACCTAGATCAACTGTAAAAATAGATACAGAAGACTCTGAAAGATTTACCTCAAGAATAAATTAGTCCTAAGGTTAAGATGATGATCTGAGCATCTGGGATAACCCAGTAATGTTAATACAGGTTACAGATTCAAAGGATTTAAAGTAGAACATCCAAGCAGAGGTATTAGATACAGCAATTAGTAGGAAACCTTCAGGCAGACTTCTTAAATAGGTAATATAGAAAAGTTACACATGTAACCAATTGTATGCTCTCCTGTAGTGGTTTATTGAACCATAATACTGATAAGTGATTAATAAAGTCAAAAGACCAAAGAGGTCACCTTAATACCAAAAAAAAAAAAAAAAAACAAACCTTCTAGATTGAAGTTTAAAAAAACCTGTAAGCAAGATATTAAAATAAATTTGACTCAAAAGTAAAATAACTAAATCAATATAATGAGTTTAATCAACATGATAGTATAAATGTAAAGAGTTTAAATAGGTAATCCTCTAGTTAGGTTATAAGTATTACAACTAATATAAACCTGTAAATAAACTACTTTCAAAAGTTGTACATGTGACTAGTATTCTCAAAACATATAAACCCACTGTAGTAAAGTGCAAGTAACAGAATTTGAATTAATAAGGCGTACGGCCAAGAGTACCACCTTAACAATAAAAAAACAAAAAGTAATCGTGTTTACATACACGAATAACTCGAATAAAATCATAAACTTGTTATACAATACTTGTATCTTCACATACATTTAGCCGCTTGCCTCTTTCAGAACTGCGAATCACAACGATTCACCCATATTTTACTAAAGCTTAAACACAGCATTGTTATTAAATCGTCTAACATGTCCGTTGCTAAAATAAATTAGTAATACATCTTTTTAGATATCGACGACTTATTACTTGTGAATTTACATGACAATAGAATTTAAGGTTAGGGCGTTTGCTTAAGGGACATAAGAACAACAATGACCCGATATTTTTAATCGATGCATCAAGATCGTCGTCTTTTTTTCCTTCTTTGCATGTGTTCGGATTCTGATTAGGGCATGCCCAACGCCCAGATAGCTTATAGGCATGCAATTGCATAGAAAGACATTCACATGGTTGGTTAATTTTTGTAGATCTACCCGTGATTTACCATAATAATTAGCCAATCAGATTACATAATTTAATCTAACGAATTCCATACTACATAATATATATTATTTTTTATTGATTATTATTTACGTATTATTACTGCCTTTGTTAGAGACACTACTACGTACCTTTAAAATATATTATCAATCAGGCAATATCCTACTTAATAAATTTTTCTAGTTGTTACTCGCATTTGTACCCGTCAAAGAAAAACTTAATATAAAATCTTAAATAATCTTATTTTTTAGTTATTACAGCCGTTGCACTACTATTTTTGATCGATATTATTAATACTACACGTTTCTATCTATAAATCTACTAAATACTAAGTAATATAAATAAGTATTAGAATTATTAAATGAAGTAATTTAAACTTAAATACAATAAGCTAACAGATTGTAAAAGTTTTTTTTTAAATCTAAATTTACCTTAAACGTCTTGATCGTTCTTTTTATTTGACTATTTTTTCGCATTTAGTACTTGTATATAATATAGATAGTAATAGTAATAAATAACGACATACTTGCTTCTAAGTGAAGTTCTTAAGAATGTTGATTATTTTGCACAATAAATTCGTATAAGCGTTCTTTCGAAGCTAGAAATGGTCTTTTTTATTAGTGAACCGTTACATTCTCAAAAAGTACTTTAACCTGTATAAATAAGTTACCCAGGTAATTGATTTACGTCAGCCAATCATATGCCATTTATATATAAGAGCAAAGTTTCGAAATATTCCCAAAAGAACTGACCAATCTAAGTTGAGTAAATCTATCACATGGTTTGATGGCATGCACGAACTTGGCACGCAAGATTTTTTAGCCATACCATTTACCCTAGTTATCAATAAGTAAGCTCATCGAAAGAAGTCCCTCCGATTGCTGTGTTAATTAATCGTCTAGGAGTGAAGGTAACCGGAAATATTTTTCGTTTAATTTATTACATTAAATTAAACAAACTTTTATTGATAGATATTTAAAGATACGGGTTTAATATTTAAATTTGGACAGTTTTTATAATGTGTTTGTCAATCGTAAATTAAATACTTTAAATAAATACCACATTTCCCAACCTTACACGTATCTATCTATTCTCTAAATATATGTGATAAATTCTTCGTATGAAGTTTTTCTAATACAGTAATAGTATTAAACCAAATCTTTAGTTAAAATTCCGTTATCGGCTTTACCTAGTCTTATATTGACATGAACAGATTTTTCAACAGAAAATCTTTTATAGTGTTACCCGAACCAGTATTACATTAGGTTACGCTACATAAGCTATGTTAATCATTACTGCATTATAAATATTTCATTTCATCCCTTTTTCTGATTCAAACGTTAATTCTTTGGAAATATTTTATTTTTTATCATGTCCACCAAAACTACTCCAATACCCGTTTCTTCATTCTTACGAACTGCCCTAGAATCCATTAATTCTCCGCGATTAACACATGTTAAAAATTTTATATTCATTTTAGTAGTATATCGCTATGTAAGAATTCTTTTAAACAAGCTTGCAGTTCAAGGCGTTCGCCGTACCCTTGGTGACATTTATAAGGTTATTGGTGGCACCATATTGAAGATCGTAATGAATGCTCCAGTTACAAATAAAATGATTCGAGCCGATATAAATAAAACCATTAAGGAGATTGAAGAAAAAATTGCTCCAAAAGAAGGATTACCACGTTATCTTTCCCTACCCGATGTTGGATTTGATGATCAACAACTTAGAGAAGAATTAAAAAGGTTTGTTCTTTTAAGATAGACAATTTATTCTATTCTACTTTGACTATATTCATATGTATTTGTTCTGCCGTGTTTCATTTTAATGGAAATTTTTAAATCAATATAGATCAACAACAATTCTTATATTACAGATATCAAGACATGGGAAGTGTGAATTGGGAAGAGGGTCGTGTGTCTGGCACTGTCTATAATGGAAACCGTGAACTTTCGAAGCTGACATCTGAAGCATATGCCATGTTTTCTACAAGCAACCCATTGCATCCTGACGTATTTCCCGGAATACGTAAGATGGATGCGGAAATTGTTTCTATGGTGTTAGACTTATATAATGCCCCAAAAGATGAGGCAGGTGGCACTACTACTTCTGGTGGTACTGAAAGTATAATTATGGCATGCAAAGCTTATCGAGATTGGGCAAGATGCGAAAAAGGAATAACAGAACCGGAAATGTAGGTTTTTTTGACGATAATATCTTTCATAATTACTTTATCGTGATTATTTAGTATGGATAAATATTAGGATTGTACCGGATACCATTCATGCAGCCTTTGATAAAGCTTCAAGTTATTTAAACATCAAAATGATTCATGTTCCAATTGACCCAGTCACATTAAGAGCTGATACTAAAGCCGTGAACAGTGCAATCAACAAAAACACAATCATGGTAGGAATAATGGATAATAAATTATAAGTTTAATAATAAATTTAACATAACTATAGATTGCAGGGTCCGCACCAAACTATCCTCACGGTATTATTGATGATATTCCTACTTTAGCAGGAATTGCTGATAAATACAATATTGGAATGCACGTTGATTGTTGTTTGGGCAGTTTCTTAGTACCATTTTTAGAGGAAGCAGGATTTCCTGCCCAACCTTTTGATTTCAGAATAAAAGGTGTTACTTCAATTTCATGCGATACACATAAGGTATGAAGCTAATATTTTATAAATATATATAATTCGCAACCTAATGAAAACGAACGTTCATTTTATTCATTTTGCTTGTATTCTGTTATTAAATTTAATAGTATGGATTTGCGCCGAAAGGTTCATCTGTAATTATGTATCGTACGAAGGCTTTGCGCAGATATCAGTATTTCTTTGCACCTGATTGGACGGGCGGAATTTATGCTTCACCTTCACTGGCGGGTTCACGGTACCATATTTATCTATTTATTTCAAATTTCGTAATCTAATTTCATTCTTGTTCCATCAGTGTTTACGTCGTTTTTTTGTTTCTCTGACTATATAGTTCTGGTGCAATCCTTGCTGCTTGTTGGGCAGCTATGATGAGGATGGGTAAAAACGGATATATCGAATCAACAAGGAAAATAGTGGGATGTGCAAAAAAGATTGAAGAGGGGTATATATTTCAATATATTTCTATGTAACTGATAACTCAAAGTTACTAAATTAACATCTCTTTCTTCAGTATCCGTAAAATAGATGATTTATTTGTTTATGGCAAGCCACTAGTATCAGTAGTAGCATTTGGTTCAAATACTCTCAACATTTATGATATAAATGATAAAATGTCGAAAAAAGGATGGAACCTCAATGCATTACAAAATCCACCAGCGGTTCACATCGCATGTACGATGTTAACAGTACCAAACGCTGATCAATTTGTAAAGGATTTGAGGGATAGTGTCAATGAGATTAAATTAAATAAATTCAAACCAGAAAGATCGACTGGTGACAGTGCAGCTATTTATGGATTAGCTGCTACTCTACCTGATAAAGGCATTGTTAATGATATCGCTGGTGGATTTTTGGATGCATTATACTCTGCTTAGGTCGTATTAAATATGAATTTATGATACAATGACATTTTAACCTTAAATAATAGATATCCATGCAATACTTATTTTTAAAATTTTACTTAATAAATAAAAAAGTATTATTATGTTGAGTAAATCTGAAATATGACAGTATATTAGAAACCTATAATGAAATATTAATATTAATGTTTCCTGTTCTATTTTAATTAAACAGTATCAAACAAAAAATAATGTCATGTTTGATGATAGAGACTCACAACAATCACAATCAATCGGGCATAACGGTGTATCTATAAATTCAAAAAAAAGGGTTGACGTTCGGAAGTATGAAATAAAAGATAATTATCTAAGTAATCTGTGTCATTGATATCATACCTCCACCATTACCAATATTTAGCTCCTTAATATCATAGATAGCAAATCCATCTTCCGTTGTCTTTCCTTTTTGTATCGATAGTATATCATTTTTAGTACTTAAAGTTGTTCTATTAATATGATAACAATAGGATACATACGGCTTTTTGTGCCCCTCGAGTCGCTAAATCCATCAATATCATTCTCTCGTAGTTTTTTATTTTTTGATTTATCAGGTATAGCTGGAACTTTGAACACAAATTCTTCCGTCGTCGTGTTTGTTGTTGAAGAGGTGCTTAAAGATGAAGGAATGATTTTTAAATCGTTTTCTTGCAATTTCCTTTTCCTCGATTTACCTGGTATAGCTGGAACCTTGAATTCAAATTCTTTATCATTCAAAGGGTTTCCTTTTTCTTTTATTGAAGAATCAACAACGGTTGATGATGTCAAATCCTCCATTAAAGATGTGGATGAAGTTGTAGGAATAATTGCTTTATTTCTCGCCTTTGAAAATATTTCATCAATCTCATCTTTTATTTTAACATCTCTTTCGTTTAGTGATTTAATAGATGGATTTAAATCATCTTTGTTCGTTAACTTCTTTGAAGCTTTTTTATGACTAGTTGTAGTATTATCATCATTTGTTATTTTTTTCTTGGAAGAATTCATTTCGTGAGATGTAAAAAAAAATCTGCATCATTAATCGGGATGTGTTGTCACGTGATGAGACCATCATTTGGGTCACTGCGTAACCTGGATTTTTGAACGAATTTTGATAATTTATTGAACCAAGTTTTGTTAGATAATATTTTATAACAACTTGCTACAATTCTCGTTCAAAGCTTTCAAAAATCTATTATCATAACTATTAAAATTGATTGAGCATCGATATTTCAATCTAAGAAATTTGGCCCGAATACTCATAACGTTACGCAGTAACACATATGACAGACATTCAAACTCTCGAAAGTCAAAATCCTGAAACTTAACTGCTTCTCTTACTACCTCATTTATGATTACTTCAAGTTATATTCTCAATCAAATTCGGACCTTAATTAATTCTAGTAAGTCTTTTTTACACAACCTATTGGTTATTTTTCCAAGCAAGTATTTTACAAATCAGATATAAAGATGTAGGTACTACTTAGAAAGTATCAAATGTTAGTACTGTCTTTTTGTCTTAAGGACTTACATGTACAATCTTTATATAACCAAGATTTTCTGCAATATTATTATTACATATAGTACCTACTTTTTACAATTAAGTTTTCTTTTAGGAATTTTCTTAATGAAATTTATATATATATTTAGATTTGTTTTATAGAATTTTACATTCAATTATTTGGTTTTCTAAGATTACAAAAACAAAATCTAGTTTTTATTTCTAGTCTGTTACAAATCATTGATTTTATTTGTAAAAACTTAGAAGTTTAATCATTAAGTTATCTTTTAAACTATTTTCTAAACAAATTTGTTTGGATTTTTAAATTAGATTTAGTATTTTTTAAATAATACAATAAATTATTAATAATATGGGGTACAGTTTACTTATAAAAGATTTTATTGAAAATATACTTTACAAACTTTATTAGAAATTTTTTTTAAAATTAATAAGAAACTTTTGAGTAATAAAAATTAAAAGATTTTAGTTAAAAATTTTTATTATAAAAAATTTCTTTAAACTTTTCAAGATTTTATATGTTTTTGAAGCTAAAAAAAATTCTATTTTTAATATAAGTATAAATTTTTACAAGTAAATTAAAAAAATTGTATTAATAAAAATTGTTATCCTTTATATAAGTTATAATATTATATTAAAAATTATAAGTTTAAATTAATATTTAAAGAGTTTGTCAAAAATTAGTAAATATTTTTTTTGATTAAAATTTTTTTTTAAATTTGTCTATTCATAGCTTATAAGTAATTTAAACTTTTTTTTATATAATATAAAATTAAATATTATTAAATAAAATTTTATTTAAATATTTTAAAATTTAAAAAATATAGATCATAAGTATCTTTTTAATTTTTTAGACAAATTTGTCTAAAAATGATTTACAGTTTAAGGAATAGAATTTAGATTTTTTATTTTATTTTTTTTTAAAAAAATTTATTTAGTCTTTTTGAAATTAAAAATTTTTTATTTAAATATTAAAATATAGTAATTTTAAGAAATTTTTTTTTAAATATTAAAGTAAGTACTTGTAATTTAGGATTTTATTGATAGTACATTTAGTTAATAGTTACTTTATTTTTATTATTATTTTTTTTTTAACTTTGGTGATAATAGTAATTGGTTTATTAGCTTTAATTTAATATAATACAGATTTATGGTTATATTTTTAAGATTAATTATTACTAATACTATATACTATCTAATTTTTACACTACTGACTTCACCTAGTTACCCTTATGGTACCTAAGCATATATCTGTTACATGCCTGAATGCAGTTACCTTGACAACCACTTGTGATTATAACATACATTAAACTACTACACAGACAAGAATACTTACCAAACTTAATGCAGCATTCCAAATGCCAAGGATACTGTCTTCTGTAAATTATACTCATATGTCTTACTCACATGTTTTATCTGGTCTTGTTTCTTCTGCCTCCTAATCTAACTATATCTAGTATTACCTTGTTCTTCATATTTTTCATTTTTTCATTACTGTACCACTTCCAAATTGGTCCTACTCAGGTATGTCTGATCCTTATGATCTTTTCATCTTTGGTATGTCTGTTATTATTTTCTCTAAGGTGTTCTGATAATGGTTTAGGATCTGCAATGAACCCATATCTCAAGCCAGATCTGCTGTTGCTATTAGTCTTTTGATCAATCTATATCTCAAGCCAAATCTGCTATTATCATTCTTGCAGATGCCTTAGATCTTAGCATCATACAGTAACTTGATGTTGCATTTAACTTCCAACATGATGCTTCTTTTTATAGTAAAGACTGAGACTTGTTGTACTTACAAACAAGACAATTCTAATTATATCTAGAGAGTTTCTTCAATCCTGGTGATACCATATTACTATATATTGCAAACTCCTAGCTTATTCAACAATATCTGTAAGACAATTCTAGTTATGTTCAGAAAGTTACACTAACCTCAATAATACTATACTACCTTGCAGATCTTATCTTATATTAGTTGGTTGATTCCTAGTCTTGTTTATTATAGACTTCTATATAGGTACGAACAGAACCTAATTTGGTACTTTCATATTGTACAAGGAAGTTATACACCTATCTTTAAGATCTTTCTTTCTATAATTAGATTATTCAGTTGTGCCAGAGATGCTTCTAATTTTTGGTTAGACTAATCCTTTATCACAGTCTGTTCTTATATTCACTACTTCTCTTATTATTTCTGTCTTGGTTACTTTTAGACTACTCTCCTAATCAAATCCTCTTCTTGGATTCCAATTAAGACTTATTTGTACAATCTATTGATTATTCTTCCAAGCAAGTACTCTATAAGTTGGGTGCAGTGATGTTGATACTGCCTATATTAGAAGGTATAATGATATTGGTATTGCCTAGTCTAAAGAACTTACATGCGCAATCTTTCTATAACTGTAACCTTCTGTAATAATCACTTATTATGTATAGTGCTTTTACTTTATGATTAAGTTTTCTTCTGTGAATTTCTACTTTCATTATTGTACTGTACTTGGACTTCAACCACAGAGTTTTGCATTTAATTACAGGCTTCTTATTAGATTACAGAAATTAAAATTTTTCAATTTTTCCTCTAGCCAGACTTGAACTATTGATCTTGACTGTGGAGGGTATAGGAGCTTAACTGCTAAGCTATGTGACCCACACTTCATAGTTGCATTATAACTATAAAAAGAAACTATAAAAAAAGTATACAACTAGTTATTTGTATAACTTTAATTATTGTTCAATTTAAATAGTTTGCTCAAAGATTTTATACTAGCTATTATATCTGAAACCTACTTGTAAGCTTTTTATTTTTTTTTTTGGTATTAAGATAAGGCCTTGCTCATATCTTTATTAGTAATTTTAGTTGTACATATGAATATACTATATACTAAGATATACTAAGATTGTAAACTACAAAATAAAAACTACATGCAAGAATTAAAGCTCAAATAGTTTTATCTGTAACCTAAACTAACTATAGTGGTCAAGGCTCATTTAGATTTGTAATATTAAAATGTGGTTATAAGATATACTATGATTAATCCAGAGTGTTGATCATATATTAATTTTTCTAATAGTTTGTCCAATTGGTAAACAGATATTAGGATATAAATATAATTAATCTGCTATTCCACATAAATATAAATATATGTAGTTTATATATGATCTTTTGTGATATCTAATTTGCTATATTTGTTGAGAGATATAATTATTATTAGAGCTTAGAAGAGACATAATAATAATATTTTTTTCTAGTTAGAAAAATCAATACAATATGATTTCCATATTTGATTATAGATTTGGTCATTAATGTTAAGAAATATTTGAATAATAATTTGTAAGCCTTTTTAATAGGTATGTTGTAATTATAAATTATTTTAATTAGAGTTTTAGATATAAGGCCTTTAAGAATAAGATCAAGATAAAAAGAGTTTGCTTGAAATGGTATTCAGTTAAATGAAGGATAGCTTTGAATTTGCAACTAAGTTCATATAGTTAACTAGTAGATAAGTTAAGATCTGTTTTAGATAAAATGTACTAAATTGATAAGTTAATAATATTTATAATAAGAGATGAATTAAAACATATTAACTGGGTGTAGCGATCTAGTGAAGTGGTCAGGTTGTCAACTCTCCAAGTGGTAGATTGGATGTTCAAATCCCATCGATGATGAAAATTTGGATAATTACCTATGCAATATTCATAATATGACAACTGTTACTAATATTTGGGTTAGGATACCTGTAATAGTGGTCGCATCAACATGACTGGTAGGTCATGGAGCATTCGTGTAACAGGTCACATGACTTTGTCCTTTGGGACAAGGTTGTGGTTACATGAAAGAATGCAAACTAGCAATAGGCAATGCAAACACTAAATAAGTCCTTGTGGCTATGTAAATCTGTTGAAATTGGGTAACAAGAAGTCTATTTGGGAAGACCCGAGTAGAGAGATAGCCAGATCTTCAACAGCCCTACTGTAAAGGCTAGCCTTATGAAACGGATACCAAGGTCGAAGTAGCCGAACAGGTAAAAACCTCTAGGTGGAGGGTACTACCAACCAGACTGCCAGATCAAGCTAAAGAAAAAGAATATTAGGCTGACCTGATATACCAATAGACTGGTTGTAAGTTCTATCAGGCTATCTGGATTGGGAGTTTGATGAACCGGCAGGGGTATACTAAAGTATTTCGAATATACTGTGAAGTAGATGTTAGAGTTTGTGTGAACTCTACAAGGGCATAGCGGTTTAATGGTCAGCCCTGACCACAAGTGTTGGTTCTGCTATAACGATACCTAGGTCAGTTGTAAAAATGGGTACAGAAGGCTCTGGAGGGTTTACCTTAAGAATAAATTAGTCCTAAAGTTGAGGACGATGATCTGGTACATCTGAGATGACCAGTGATATTAACACAAGTTACAGGTTCAGAGGGTTTAAAGTAGAACACCCAAGCA
>CAJVQA010007797.1:0-13501 GCA_910591915.1 Cetraspora pellucida | reverse complement strand
ATATTAATAAAAAAATGTATAATTTGAATTAATTATTTTAATAATATTATATATGTAATAGTTATATACCAATTTTGGATATGATTTTCTCAAAATTACATGATTTCCTGAAGCCACCTTTTGCTGTAGGTTCTCCTATTTGTCACTAGTAGGAATTGAACCTTGAACCTTATCACTTGAAATGCAACAACTTGACCACTTCACTAAGTTGCCACATTCTTTTTTATATTTATATATATAAAACATCTACTTCATATATGTAAAGTTGACTCTCATTATTTTTAATTAATGCTCCAAGTTTAATTTAAATATTATTTTTGCTATTTTGCATTTTTTTTCATTTTTTTTCTGCATATCAGTAAATTGATAATTCTGGTCAAAATTTCAGATCATTTGACCAGATCTAGAACAAAACAACTTTAAATGTGATCAAATGATCTGCATGTTTGACCAGAATTATGAATGATGGATTCTATTAATCAGATAATGCAAATTCATTTTTCTTTCAGACCAATCCGAACTGATTTCTGATTAGTAATTCAAACCTAAATTATAAAGCTGATCAGAATTATAAAAATTGCATTGTAGACAGTGCAGTGTCCCATCTCTACCTCTGAGATTATTAATAAAGCCAATGTCTGACTGCTATATAGTTGGTTAACTAGTATCACTCAGGTCTGATGAACCTGGCCCAAAATTCCGAGGCTCTGCAAAAATACCTGTATTTAGAAATGATCAACAAGTTCTTTCGTTCGAGTTGACAAAAAGGTCAACAGATCGAAAAGGCAATC
Organism: Cetraspora pellucida; assembly: GCA_910591915.1. NCBI lineage: Eukaryota > Fungi > Glomeromycota > Glomeromycetes > Diversisporales > Gigasporaceae > Cetraspora > Cetraspora pellucida. The sequence continues at coordinate 12,710 of CAJVQA010007797.1, read as the reverse complement.
GATGCAATGACGCACTGGCACCTGCAATCACATGCAGAACTTGGCGCCAACAAGCAAATCCAGTACATGCAACCCCCCAAATGAGAATAGCATACATAAGGAGTGCAGATAGACAACTCAATAAATAACAAGACAAGAACCAAGATATCAAGAAGCAAGACAAAAGGTCGAACATCAGCAAGTGGCCAAACAACAACCGGGAAAGCAGAACATTCGCACCCGGCCCACCCGACCCGATCCTTCCATTTTTTCTTTGCAAATCCTTCATATACACAGCCGGCCTGCAGTATGCAGGTGGGAAACCACCGGCTAATTTGATGCGTCGCTAATCTGTTTGCAAAATTTTGATTATCAGTCGGCCTGCTTTGTGCAGGTGGGAAACCACCGGCTGATGCTATAAGTCGCTAGCTTAATTATACATAAATTGCACTGATGTATGCCATATATCTCTTTGTAAAGCAATGTAATAAAGTTTAATATCCAGCCTTACGTGGGCTGGAGTGCATCCAAGTTCTGACGATCATACGCGAGTGAGACTTTTCGATTAAGTCTTTGATGATCAGTGATTATCATTTTATCAGCCCGATAAAAAATTAAATGAAAAAAAATGAATATTACTAAATATTTAGCATTGAGACCTTTAAATTTATATTGGGATACTAATTTTTGCGCCTAAAAAACTTATTTTTACTATCCTTTGCTATAGCATCTTCGATTTTACAGATGTATGCGCTCATTTAAAAAATATTGAATGATGAATAAGTCACGCAGACCAATCAATTCCATGATTTTGCGTGCAGGGGCATTTGTTCCTGGTACCTACCTTTTAAAGTATTGTTTGGGGTGCTACACAAAGTCGTGATGACAGGTTACCCAATCATATGCTGAGAATTGTAACGCATACACTAGTATACACTACGTTGTACGTTGTACAAACTCCGTTCCTTGTACTAACCAATCGCTTAACGTTAAAAATTATTCACAAATTAATAAAGGGATTTACTACATTAGATATATACATTGTATGACAAGTTTTTCATAATAATTTATATTATTATAAATTAATTATAAAGGCCTTTATTAATTAATTAATAAAAAAAATTGATCGATACAAGAGCTATAATGCATACGAAATTATTAACTTAAACTAATAAAATTTAAACAAAAACCTAACTATATAAATTATGAATATATTAAGAATTTTCATGAGTTAGATTTTAATCTTTATCTTCATCGCAATCTTCTTTACCTTCTTTAACAGTAAAGGTTTTCGTGGCAGTGATTTCTTCATCTTCGTCCTCCAATGTAACCTTGAACTTGGCAGATTTTCCATCTTTGACAGTAACTTTGAATGTTACTTTCTTGTCATCTGCATCAACAATCTATTGATTTATATATATATATAACCAATTTAATAATTAAGAAAAATTATATACATATATATATATGTATATATGTATATACAGATATATATATATACATGTATATGTGTATATATAATCATTTATCAAAAATAAAGAAAATTACCTTCTTTGAAGGATCCTTGACTTTACCACCATCTGAGCAGGCTTCAAGTTTAGCGTTGAGTTTATCTAATAAAAAAGATAAAAATATTAATATTAATTTTTTTTTTAAAAAAATACACAATAAATCAAATATGTATAACATACCTTCTTTTGGAGCATTTTTAGTCTAAATCAAAAATAGAAGATTTCGTTAAAATTTCATTAATCAAGCGTATATACAAGAAATAAGTAACTTAATCTGTAAAAAAGATAACATACACTAAATGCTACAGTAATGGTAAATGTTTCTTTTTTCTCATCTTCTTTAGCCGTAATTTTTCCAATTGTAATGGATTCTTTTTTATCATCTTTGTCCCCAGGTACTGGAGCTGCATGAGTGCTTGCTGCAAAGATGAGACAGATTACAAGAACCAAGAAATAAAAACTCTTGTTGAATTTCATTATGGCTTATTAAACGTGATCTTGATTGAAAAATTCGTAAACTTAAACTTAATAGATTCTTTAGAAGTTTGTATATAAGAATGAAACTTCGAAGGAATGAAGAGCATGAGAAGAATAAGAAGGCTTTTTATAAGTTTTGAATTCATATCATCAGTTATGATCAGGAGATTTTCATCATTCACTTCTGAATCTTTTTTCTGAATTGATTTTACAGTTACGCGATTTAACAATATTTATTCATTTTAGCCTTTTTCGTTAATGAAGAAGGTCTGGAGACTAACTCCGATTCTTTTTTTAGTTTGGAAGATTTGTTTTCTTTTTAGTTTAGTCTTGGCAAATAACACAGATCTGTTTTTTTAGTAATTTTTAATACTTGTGTTTTCAATAGCGGTAACAATGTCTTTAAAGATTATGCTTGTTTTGTAAATTGATTTTATGATTTTCGAGCATAATGAAATAGTGGCATCATCAAATCGTCTAAAAATAAATTTATTAATTTGGACAATTTAAGGCATTTTTAAATTCAATGTTTATAAAAAAAAGGCTGTAATTAATCAAAACTGGTGATATTAATTTTCGAATATTTACGGTATAATAATACTAATAATAATAATAATAATAAATATTATAACACTATGATGGAATTTTATTATGATTAACAGTTAATCAACATATTCATTCTACGCAATTTGTGCGTATAATTTATCCGGATCACTTTTTAAACTTTTTAATAATGCAAATGTCAGATAAATATCGCAGTACATGCGTATATGCGTGTGTGCAACTATAGTGATATATACCAACATAGCAAGTTAGTTATAAAATTAAAGTTTTTCATGAATTTTTCTAAGTTTGTTAAATCAACTTATAGTGCATTTACATAATATCCGTATTATAAAAAAAAAATTGGCATTGCTAAATTAATACGTACCATACTACGTACCAGAATTTTTTTAACTACCAGGTTTGTGTAAAGTTGAATTACGCACGTACATATGTACATGCGTACGTATGTACTTATGAGGGAAATTATCGCTATTTTTAGCAAGTAAATGCATACTGAGAAAACTTTAAATGTCATCTTTGCGTCAGACATTGTAACCATAATTAAAAAAGATATTGAAAAAATGGGTTAAAATGTTTATTGTAAATTTACCCATAGTACAATCCATGTGTTGCAATCTATGCATTATTGTTACATACGTACATGATGTGGAGACTCTTGTATTGTGTTACTTTGTTATAAAAGGTACGTCAGACATTGTAACCATAGTTGGAAGTGTTCAGTAAAACAGTTTTACGGAAAACGTGTATTGAAATAATTTCCTAAAAATGGAAGAGTTTTTAAATCGCACGCTAAAATTTACAATACGTGCGTGTGTATTTGTTTATCTTGTACCGAAATATTCTGTTAGCACGTACTTTGTGTTTAATCTTAAAGGTATTTAAGCCTCAATACAAAAATATAGTTTAAAGTTAGATAATTTGTATAACATACTAAGAGCGCAGTGAAACGATGCTTGCTTCTATACAAAATATTGCATCTAATTTGATTGTTCATTAGCTGCTTGATACGAGAGTATCGGAGCAGCATTTTTGTCTCGAATCGATCACGAAGTGTGAATCCATAATCGAACGATTTTTAGTACGGTCATATGAGGCAGTGGTTACGTAATTGCGTAGTATTTTCGATTAGTATTTGTTAGAGTTTAATGATGGGGTTATGTAACCACGTGGTAATTTCGATTTGAAATTGATGAGAGTCTATTATAGTATTGATGTAATTAAGTCGTTAGAGCTTAGTATAGTAACGACGTAATTATGTAATGTTGCTGATTTGTGGTCGATGAGTTATATTTAAGGGACGGGTTTTCTTATTAATATGATAACTTCTGTTTTTTTCTGCTAACCCGACTTTGGTTTTTCATGTAAACTTCTACATGACTTTTTCTAGTATATATAAATAAAACCTTTTCCTTTTATGTTGTATTTGGTATCTTGTTTTTCTAAGATGGAAGGTAGAACAAGCTTTCTTGGTCTCTTGATGATCTTGCACAAATAGATAATCACTTCATTTCAGGTTTCTGAATATAGTATCAATAAGTTGACTTCCTGGAATGAAAGAGAAGTAAAGAAAAAAAAAAAATTTAATTACAGTTCTAATGACAACCAGTAGAAGAGATTCAGAAACTGTGATGGTGTTAAGCGATCCTGTGCTTCCAGAAATTGCACAAACAAACCTGGAGTTGAAGCATAGTCATTTGTCACTGGAGGCATTGAGATTTGCTTGTCAGAATATGGGCCTATTGAAAACAGGTCAGAAACAAGAAATTGTGTTTAGACTGTTAAAGGAAGGGAGAAGCCAAATGAGTTCGAAAGTATCAGCAAATAAAGTTGGAGCATCTAGAAAAGAAAAGGATGTACGACTACAGCATATAAGTAGTTAGGATGATACATTGTCAGAAGATCTAGAAGGTTTTCAGTGATCAGGTGATAGAGTGTATTGGTTAGTGATGAAAGAAGGAAAGCTGATGAGTATTTACAAGAAATACAGTGTGGCTGGTCACAGTTTTCCACCTAGTTTATGTGAGAGAAGAAGATGTCAGTTTATGAAGCAGATTTAGATCTTTTGTTTTTAAAAGATATGGAATGAAAGAGTGTAGGGACAAAATGGGAATTGTGAAAGCAATGAAACCAGTGGGAATATAATGAATAGTGCAAAGCAGAGGCCTTGATAGATAGGGCATTAGCTACAAGAGATATGGCCTACATACACTTAGCAAGGTAGGTGGCTTTAAACAGGGCATATTTAATAAGAGTGGTTGATAAGAATAGTTAGAAGATAGCATCAAAGATGACAATGGTTGATAGTTTGGCCCTGATGACAGAATTGTTGAGGAGTTAAATAAAAGTATGAGAATGGCAATGCAGCATTTTTTGAAAACTAAAAGGTTGAAGACATTCAATTATTTATATTTTAACTAGTATCAATTATTTACATCAATGTTTCAGATAAATGGCATTTTTATGATCCAAGCTGTGCAAATTCAACCCTTTCTTCAATCTTCAAGCATGTACCCACAGCTCTCAGCAGGTTTACAAAATCAGTTTGGAGACTACATATTAGTTCTTTAGCAGATTCTTCAGTCATATAACCAGTTCACACATTTTGGAGGTCCTTAATAGATAGCAGAGGTTGTTCTCTTATCATAGCAATAATCATTTTGATCAGTTATACAGTGGTCTAAGAAATCCAAAAAAAGCAAGTGTTTTAGGAGAAGTGAGTTAATTTGTTATTTATATGAAGGTAAAGGTTATTTCATAGATAAATATAGTTTAAGAAAGTATATTAGATTGCCTTTTTAAAATGACAGTACCTGACTAAAAGAAAGTTGATTACATTCAGAAGGTAATAAAAGAAATAGAAATAGGGGCAGAGGTTTCTATAATGGGAAAGAATTATAGGTCAAAAGTTATTAATTTTTGGAAGAAGAAGATAAAATCATTCAAGCTAATTATAGAATGGTTAAAAAAGATGATCTTTTGGTTCTCAAGAAATCTAATATGTTTGGTAAGTGAACCAGACCCAAGACTATACCATTTTATAGAGAAAAAAGACTTTGGTTAGGAAATGAGTTGAAAAGGTTAGAAGACTCAGATGCAATAATAAAAATAAACAAGGGAAACACATATTTATCAAGTCTACTGAAGATAAGTTCTGTTTTTCTGGTTCCAAAATAGGGTTCCAAGAAGTTTCATCTAGTAATAGATTTAAAGAGATTGAATCAGTATTGGCACAAAAGACCTTTTGGTTTGAAGGTTTAGAAGGTTTGTTACAGATGATCAGTCAAGTCTAAAGATTAATTTCATTTAACCTAAAGGAGGGATACCATCATGTTATGATGGACAGTAAGGCTCTAAGGTTACTAGGATTTGCAGTAAAAAAAAGTTGATATCACTACAAAGTACTGTCATTTGGTCTAAGCCAAGCTTTCTGGGTTTTCTCCAAAATAATAAGAGTGTTGATCAGCAAGTAATAGACACAAATAATTTAGTATAAGTGCTATTTAGATGACATTTGGATGGCACATCCAAGACAGGACATGTTGATTAGAATATGAAAAAAGGTCATGAAAATTGATCTGGATAGGTGTAGGTGGATTTGGGCAAAAAAAAAAAGAAAACTAGAACTCAATACAGAAATTGAGGTTCTGTAGAATGGTTGTAAATATAGTAAGAGGAGTTGTAATTGCACTAGTGAAAAAAATCATTTCAGCTATAAGGAAGTTAAAAACATTATTGAAAAGGTTAACAGTAACAGTGAGAAGCCTAGCATTAGTAGTAAGAAAGGTAATAAGCCTATCAAGGGTCTTTCGTCTAGGCCAGGTAAAGTGTATAAAGTTTTACAAACTTATAAATGTCAGAAACTATGCAATATAAAAATGGAATAATGAGACTCAGTTGTCAATATAGGCAAGTGAAAATATCTGTTGGTTGGTAAAAAATCTAAAGAAATGGAATGCTCAACAGGTCTGAAAGCCTTCTCAAGTAAAATCAGTATATGTAGATGTATTAACAATTGGTTAGTGTAGGGTTTTTTAGAAGCACAGAGTAGCAAAAGGATGGTTATAGCTTTATAGATTAAATGTCATAACACAACTAGAGACATTAGCAGTGCTGTAAGTGTTGCAGTCTTTTGGAGGTCTCTTGAAGGGTTTGTGGATTATTTTGTTTATAGACAACAGGGTGGCTTTAAAAATGATGTTAAAAGGTGGCTCAACAGAGTGGCAAAGAAATATTACAAAATGAATTAGGAAGGTTTTTATAGTAAACAACATTAGGATTTTCAGTACCAGATGGATTCCAAGTAGGGCAAATCCTACAGAATTTTTGACAAGAGTAGTAGATTTGAAAAATTAGACAGTAGACCTGAAAGTAGTAAAACAGTTAGAGGGTGCATAAGAAGAATTTAAGGTCAACAGGTTTGTAAACCATCTAAATGCAAAATCCAAAAGGTTTAACAGTCTATATTTTTGCCTAAACACAAAGGCTGTAAACTGTTTTATGCAGGACTGTGCTGAGGTGAGAAATTATATATGTCCACTGTTTGGTCAAATTCACAAAGCATTGTGTCATACAAGAGAGTGCAGAGCATAGATAGTTGTTATAGTCCTAGTGTAGATATCAGCTTCATAGTAGCCAATAATTATAAATTTACTCAGAAAGGAGATCAATCTGCCAGCATCAGATCTAATTATTCAACAGAGTTTATCAGATATATGAGAGCCTTGCAAGAACAGTCAATGGTGGCTAAAGGCTGTGCTGCTAAATTGGTCAGAAGGTTGCTTAGAAAAGCAAAGTATTTAATAGATGAATCTATTACTGATGTCTATAAGAAGTGTTTAGAAAAGGCATAGGCTATGTTTGAAGAGTTTGTAAGCTGGACAAGATTTGTTCTATACCTAGTTTTGATAGATTTGCTGCTAATTTTTATTGCTTGGTTAGAACTATCAGGTGATATAACAAAAATCTCAATTTGCTTATCTGCAGTAGTTAGAGAACACAAATTGCAAAACTTTAATGATTCAACAAAAGAAAATGCAATTTGGTTGGTAGTAGCAAAAGTAAAAGGTCCAAATCACAAGAAAAGGCTGCAGATAACTGGCCAAAAAACCCACTACCAGTAGCAGTAATTAGATAATATATTGAATGTCTGTCTTCAGAAATTAGTATGCAAATGTGAGCTTAGAATATAGCATTGGTGGCTCTAAGATTAAGGGTAATGCAAAGGTAAGAAGAGCTATACAATCTGAAGAAATCAGACATTGTTAAAAAAGATGAAAAGTTGTAAATTAGAGTTACAAGGTCTAAAACAGACCAGTTAGAGAAAGGTAAATTCATTCTAATAGAAAGAATAGTGAGTAAAGTTTGCCCAGTTAGATTTTTGTATATGTATTTAAGGATAAAGCCAAGAATAATGCTAGAAGAACTATTGTTTTTGTTAAGAACTAAGGACAAGTTATCTGTAGAAGCAATTTTAGTGATAGTAAAGCAGTTTGTGTAAAATGTAGAATTACAGAAAAGGTATTTAGCACATAGTTTAAGAATTGGGAACATAACAGAGCCATAAAAAGGGGAATGATTATAGAGCAAATCTAATCAATTGGAGGTTAGATGTCAGAAGAGTACAACTATATATAAGAGCTATTAGTATAGCAGAATTAGGAGTCTCATATTTGATAGAGATTTTTTTTTTAAAAAAAAAGAGTTTATAGTAAATAGTGCAGATTTCAAACTTACAAATTGAAAGTAATTTCTCATAATAATACTTTTCAAAGACCTATAATTGTATTTTATAGTTTTAGAACACCTTTTCAATGAGAAACAAAATTAGCTGCTTGATATGAGAGTATTAGGACAGCATTTTTGTCTTGAATTAATTACAAAGTGTAAATTCATAATTGAATGATTTTTAGTAAGGTCATATAAGGTAGTAGTTACATAATTGCATAGTATTTTCAATTAGTATTTGTTAGAGTTTATTAATGAGATTATATAACTATATGGTAATTTTAATTTAAAATTGATGAGAGTCTATTATAGTATTAATGTAATTACATTATTAGAGCTTAGTATAGTAATGATGTAATTATATAATATTATTGATTTGTAGTTGATAAATTATATTTAAGAAACAGGTTTTCTTCTTAATATAATAGCTTATGTTTTTTTCTGCTAGCCTGACTTTGTCTGGTTTTTTTTTGTTCCACTCTTACCCATTTTTATATATGTTAAATGATAATTGAAGTCTTAATGCTAGTATGTGGCCTGTTAGAATGACAGTTACAAAATGGTACTATTTTAGAAATATGTATATTGATCAGTAGATTTGGCCTGTTAGAATGATAGTCAAATCTTAGTTTTTGCAGCTAACCTGTCAGAACAACAGCCACAAAGAAATTTTTACAGATGTATAGGTTTCATTTTAGAAATATGTGTATCGATCAGTAGATTTGACCTGTTAGAATAACAGTTAAATCTTAGTTTTTTGCAGTTAGTTTGTCAAAACAACAGTTACAAAGAAATTTTTCAGGTGTACAAGTATTATGTTCAAGTAGATATAATTTGATAAAGGAAGCATTATAATTCATCTGCAATTTTATTTTTATCAATGCTTTTTAAATTCTGTATTATATTTGGATATTTGCACAAAGCAGTAGAGACAGTATACCCATAATTGTATTTTATAGTTTTAGAACACCTCCTTGATGAGAGACAAAATTAGGCAGTTATACATACATATGATGTGTATAAGTGCATATGTGTATACAATACATATAGTACATGTGTGTAGTTATGTATATGTATGTATATATATATGATATAAAAAATTAAAAATTCTGATTATTTTATATAGAAAAAAAGATACATAGATAAAATTCATTAAATATTCTTAATATAGCAATAGTGGTTTAACACAGTTAAATTGAGTATATATGATTCTTGGCATATTATTTTATGAGCAAATATTTGAAAATTTTGAGGTTTCTCACTTATAAACAATGTGCTACTATATTATGCATTATCTTAATATTAATAAAGATTGTGATTTTTAGATTTTTCACATCATACACATGTAAAATGCATTTTTGGGTAATATCTTTATTGCTCAAATTGAAGAAATATCTTTATTGTCAAATTGAAGAAATATTTTATTGTCAAATTGAGAGAATATAACTAATAGTAAAGATTTTCAAATTTTTAAGTTTGTTAATAAAATTTGTTTAATAGAGTTAGATGTTAGAACTGGCTAAATTTGAATGATACAAAATAAAAACTAAAATATCTATAAACAAATATATTTTAAACTAAATGCAGATTTAAATGATTCAATTATAATAAACAATTGCACTGTTTTTTAATAAAATATTATGATTATTAAAAATAATATTCAACCTTTTGACTTTCTTTTCTGAAATATATTTTGAGTATTATTTTCATAAATCAGATATTAATAATGATATTAAATCAATATTTAATTAATCATTAAAAAAAACAGATAGACTAAAAGGTTATATAACTGAGTTGAAATTTCTTAAAGCAAAATTCTATGTTCAAAATTAAAAATTTATATAAATAATAACAAATTCAGTTAAAAATCTATTTGTATTACAATTTAAATGTGAATTTTAAATAATTGTTATATTATACTTATTAATTAAAGATACTGTAGAAACTATTATCATATAAGCACAAAATAATAATCAGATGTAATATAAAAAAAAATTTTAAAAATTATAAGCCTACAAGCACTAGTATAAAAATTTTACTTATAATAGAGCTTATAGAGTTTTATACTATAAGGCAAAATATTTTTGCTATATTATATTAAAAATTTACTAGCCAAAATTAGATATAATGTAAAAAAAAATACAAAGTTAAAATAATCTAAAAATTATTTATATTCAAATAAAAGGAATTTTCTAAAAAATTCAGTATAATTGTAACCTCAATCTACTGGCTAAACTTTGCTTATACTGTAACAAGTTAATATTTAATATTAATTTTTTATTAATTATACAATTTAATAATTTGGTCAGAATAATATAAAAATTCTTTTTATATTCTGTCCTGCAATAAGATACACCTTAATTTTTACTATTATTATCTTTCATAAAAATTTAACCAAAAATTTAATAATTAAAAAATTATTAAAAATAAAGATCTGCTTTAATAACATCTGTGTTAAACAAGCTTATAGTATATTAAAACATTAAAATTTATTGAATATGTTATTAACACAAAGTGAACCAATTGATAACATATTAAAATACATATTAAGATATATATACTTACTAATTCTATCTCTAAAGATTTAATAGTATATAAAAAAGATCACTTATAATTTATTTTCAATTATATAATAAGATGTCTTAATTTGGCAAATCTGATACTAACTAAGGTCTGCTTCATGTAATGATTAAAAGGCTTTTAGTTAAAAAAGATATATAAATTTGGCAAGTGAGTTCAATTCAGATCTGGCTTATTCTGAATAGTCTGCACTACATTGAGACTATCACACTAACTGCAAATTTATAATAACTAATTTACTATTTATTTTTAAAATGATAATAATAATTATAATAATTATATTGATTATATTGCTTATATATTAGAAACAGAGTACAAAGTACATAGTGTATAGTTTATAGGCAAGTTAATATATATGTGTAAAGAGTGTGGCAACTTAGTGAAGTGGATAAGTTGTCATACCCCCAAGTGGTAGGTTGTGAGTTCAAAACTTACTGATAGCGAAATTTAGATAATCACCTATATAATATATAGATGATATTACGACGATAGCATTCTGTTGATCAGTTGGGATAGGATACCTGTAACTATGGTCACACTAGCATGACTGCAGGTCTGGGGAATCTGTGTAACCTGTTACACAGAGGAATGCAAACCAGTACTGGGTGGTGCAAACCTAAAATAAGTCCTCAGGTTGTGTAAATCTGTAGAACTGTAAAGCCAGAGCCCACTTGGAAATTCCAAGCAGAGAGGTAACATGGATCTTTGATGGTACTACTGTAAAGGCTAAACCTAGGAAATGGATACCAATGTGAAGGATTCAGGCAGACAAGAACCTCAGGTGAGAGGTATTACCAACCAAGCTATCAGATTTCAGATTGAAGAACAAGGATATTAGGCCAGCCTTAATACACCAAGGATAGGTCACAGTTCTTCCAGGCTATCTGGATTGGGAGTCTGGGTTCAAAACAGGGGTATACTAAAAGTACTAGGGATATGCTGTAAAGTCAGTACTGGGGTCTGAGTAAACTCTGTAAATGTAGCCCATGTTAGTATTCTAAAAGTGGGTAGATAGTTAACAATGGGGGGCCCCTGTGCCTTACTGGCAGATGGTGTACTCTGAAATATGTAATGACCTGGGAACTAGTACAAAAAGGGTAAGTACTATACTGCTCAGATGGTATACCAGGTAGGTATATATGGGGGGTTGGTTTGGAGATTCCAATATGACAAAATGGATGATCAGAGGGTTTAAATAGTTAATCTCCTAGTAGGTTATAGATATGGCATCTAGTGTAGAACCTTAGGACAGACTACTTAAATAGGCAACTAAAAGTTGCACATGTGACTAGCTGTACTCTCATCTCTGTAAAAATAGTTGTAATAGCTAATCCAATATAAAGTCAATAAAATATCGCCACAAGTATGAGCTTAGCAAAAAAAAAAAATTATGTATGTGTAATCTTCAGCATATAATTAGGAAATCTGTTATCATGGCTTTGTGTAGCACTCTGAACAATACTTTAAAAGTAGGTATCAGGAACAAATGTCTTTGTACTGTTAAACTACAAAAATAACTATAACTCTTGAACCACTAAACAAAATTCAATGAAACCACCACCATTCGAATTAGCTCACTGAAATGGTTCTAATGAGATATAGATTATTCATTTCCGATTATAGGATCACAAGATCAAATCCAATAACCAAATTAATAAGGAAGCTGTGATTTGATTGTTTGATGATAACTGCATGAAATATCATACATATAACATATATAACATTTATTTTTTATTTTTTTTTTGGTATTAAGGTGACCTCTTTGGTCTTTTGACTTTTATTTATTTTTTTTTAATATTGAATATTTAATTGAGATTTTACATAAAATACAATTCTGCTTTTAAAATATTATAGAAAGAATAGAAGCTCAGA
>CAJVQA010007796.1:0-13502 GCA_910591915.1 Cetraspora pellucida | reverse complement strand
GATTATAATCATAACATGTACTAGCGAATTGATTTGGTATTGTAAAATGATTTTTTTATATGTTGCACACCGGGTGACGGTTCCTCCTATTGGATTTCCTAATAAAATCTCGTGTAACAATGGCTCGTAGGATCATTTTTCTAGCAAAGGTCCTATATATTAAGGTCAGATTAGAGATTAGATCTGTTATGTTAAATTTAGCAGATATCCGGTATATTTTGCTGTTAAATTCAGTACATAACAGATAATGGATTCAAGCATTAGACTGAATGCACGTAAGATATTATAGGGTTTTTGTTAGTTATGGCGTGAATAAATTGTAGTGTAACAGAAAATTCTTCTAACACTATAAATATAAGTTATCATTATACATACTGTAATCTCGATATTATCAAATTAAATCTATTATAATTAGAATAGGCCGCGTGTCCTACGTATAAGCATGTTAGAAGAATTTTCGGTACACTACAATTTATTCGTGCCATAATTTAAAAAAAAACCAACAATATCTTATGTACATTCAAGCTAATGCTTGTATCTGTTATCCGTCATGTACTGAATTTAAAAGTAAGATCTATCGGATATCTGTTAAATCTAACATAACAGATCCAATCTCTAATATAAACCTTAATATATATTTAAAAGCTCACTTACTAAAAAATTCTTCTTCATTTACACTATGAAGTCGACATTTTAGTAGATTCATTTTTTAATACACACAACAATAAAGATTGATAAAATTCGAACATGAAATTATGATAAATGAGAAAATAAAAAGGGAAAGATTCCACTAACATTATAAAAGAGACAAATTTGAAATGGGCAAATTAAATTTTGACAATCTTATACAGAATTGGACTAATAGATCCTAACTAATAAATGATTAAACTAATAGATGATTAAATTTGAACACCAAATAATCCCATATTACAGTTTTGATGCTGATTTCTGAAAAATACTTTTTTAGTATAAATAACGATAATGATTTTCATTTATCCAAATCTAGCAGGAGTTCAGATAATACGCATAATCCGAACATGTTTTAACAAGTTTTGCATTTATTTAAAAAATGTAGCCCTGCACGTATATTCATAAGCGAAAATTTGCCTGATTAGTTAATGCAAATCAATAGCCTGAGGTAACTTATTTATATGGTTTAGAGTATTTTTTGAGAACGCAACATTACATAAGTAACCATTTTTAACAAGCATCGTCTTTAGCTTCGAAGAGGTACTACAAAGCAACTTTAAAAATAATCTTTAATAATCTCTAATTTAGGAGGGGTTGGCTTGGACACGACTTTCTGCGAGAGGTAAAAAAAAAAGCTACGTCTAAATTTTAAAATGCGCAAAACAAAAGTAGTTATTAACAATGCAGTTGACTCTTTTTTTAGAGCTTGAGACTTCAAGTCAGTTGTTTGAAGCAAGACAAACTTGTTCGCATGAAAGATCTATGTTTTACATTCTTAAGTTGACTTGGTTTGTTAAAGCGTATGGGTTTATTAACTATAGATATCAACCTGAGTTTATAGATAGTAGGGTTAGTGATTTGAGCATCGCTTTACTGCTTTTGCCCTACTCTATATGCGTCTATTTATCTTTATACGTATATAACTCATAAATCATACGTGTTTACCAATTTATATAAAAATTTTCTTGAAGTTTTCGTTTCTTGTACCGTAATACGAATTGCAAATTGTGTGATTTGATTGGCTAATAATCACGAAGTTAGCCAATCAGACAAAGGCCTGCCTATGACCTGACATATGAACTTTACTGGTCTTGCCGTCATCACGTGGTGCGCAGCTACCTTATAATTATTCGAAAAAAAAGTCTAATTTGAGGAATTCCGAAGATTCCATGTGATGACGGTCATTTGCTGATTACAGTAATTTGAAAAGCGACATTGTGGATTAATATAGAGTGTTTGAAAAGTCCCAAACAGGACCTTTTGTTAATCACGAAACCATGTATTTGTGATAGGATGTAAGTTAACACTTCAAATCAAAGTGATTAGCATAAAGTCCTGTCTAGGGACTTTTTAAACACGCACTAGTAAAGATAAAATCCGGTAATTTTATTGATAAGACGAAATGTCATCTATTTTAATCCTACATTTGTTCTATTTATTAAGGAATTTAAATCTACAAAAGGATTTTCTTACCACAATACGATAGTTAAAAACTTATTTAAAGCCTTTCAAAAAAAAACCAAAAAAAACCTCCCAAATACCAAATAATATAAATTGCAGATACGAATATAACTTTATTTTTGGTACTAATTTGATTCTGACAATTGGCTTATATCATATATTTATATACAATATCTATATTACGCCATGTTTATATCTAACATGATGGGCACTTGATAATGATCTGCTACTGGTTCATTATTATGATTAACATGTAGATTATTTTTACGATATGTATTGTCGTAGGCGGATCTCTGCAACTCAGTTGCTCCACAATTCGGATTCTCTTGCAACCAACGATAGGTAACCTTTTCTAAAGAGGGTGTTAGATTTGGTTGGTGGGTGATTAAGACTTTCGGTTACTTTGGTTCAAGAAGGTAAGTCGGTTAAGTCACGTAATCAAGAACTTGAACGAACAACGATGATTATAGGGGTTTACAGGGTTAGTAACGGTAATAGTGTTAGTGTTTATTATGGGTGATATAAGGCATTTGGGACTTATTATGTAGTAAAGCCAACAGAGCACTTCATTCTAACCATTATCTGAAGTAATCTAACCCTAAAATTCATTAAATTATAATTGTTTATGTTGCTTTTAACATATATATTTTATATTTGGAATTTTCTAGTTAAAAATTCTAATTGCCAGGATTTTAATTGTCAGAATTTTTAACTGTCAGGATTTTTAATTATTAGAATTTTCAACTGTTAAGATTATGATCTGTCAGAATTTTGTTTATTGGAATTTTGAATTGCATCTACTTTAAACCTATATTTACACAATATATATATAATTATATTAAAAATATTTTTGTTTCTTACTTGTCTAATTACATATTATTATTATGATAATATAAAAATAGAAGATGCATTGCTGTCATGTGATTTTCAGCTTTTACTAAACTTAAGTGCTCAATAAAATTTTAAATTAGTAATTCATAGAAAATAAATTATTAGTATAAATACTATAAGTAATAATAACTTAATTCTAATGATTTAATTTTTAAATTGTATTTAATTTGTGCAGTTGAGTTGCTGAATCAAAAATAGTCAAGCAACTACTACTATTCTAATTTTGCATCTAACTTGTACAGTTAGGCTGCCAAAAGGGTTTTTTATTTAATTGGTGAGACCAAGTTGCTATTGACCTTTATTGAAATTATTAGACTACTAAAAGATTAATTATAGATTATAATAGTTAGTATAAAAAAAATAGGAAGCTAACCAAGCTAAACTTATTAATCAAGCATAGAAATCAAAAACAATAATGAACTAATTAAACATAATTATTATAAATACTAATATATAATATATATAATGTGTAACTTTAACTTATTAATATGTTACCACATATGCTTAACAACTAATTCATTAGACTATAGTAATCTATTTTGTACATTACTAATAATAATTATTTAGTTTATAACAAAAGAGTTACTTATGACTTTGTCTTTAGTAATCTCTATTTTGTCATTTACTTGTTAGGTGCTAATAGGTTTAAGATTACATATTATTATTATTATAGTACAAAAATAGAAATTAACAAAAATCATAATTTACTTAAAATGTATTATATTTAGTCAGCTTGGATAAGTACAGATTAATATGCTTTAAATTAATTAAAACTAAGCTAGTACATTTATTTATAATACAGATTGTTTAAAAATCTATTAATTTTGAAATCTGAATCTGAGTTGTAGTTACTAATCTCAAAATATAATATTACTATTTTTGAGTTTCAACATCTATAGTTTTAATCTGTATTTGGCTTATACAACTCTTTATTGCTACTGTTATATTATTTATTTTCTCAATTATAATAAGTTTCTATTTTCAAAAAGATTATTTTTAAACTTTTAAAGTTTAATTTATAAAAGGTTTTTATTTTTATATTACTTAATCTTAATAAACAAAGTTCTCTAAGCATTCTTATAGTACAAAAATTCTGATACTATTAGTGCAAGATTATATTACTAAAAAATTAAATTTATATTATTAAGAGACTTAATAAATATTTCTTTAATGAATAGTCATAGAGCTGTATGATCTTATGCTCTTAATAGCATTAGCTCCAGATTACCTTAATTTTAAAATTTTCTGCTAAATCTGTTTCTCTCTTTTTTTAAATTCTTTTGATAATTTATTTAAATATAATTATATTTGTATAATCTGATCAGACATATCTAACTATTTTATAAAAATTATTAGTATTAATATCAATTCTTTCAACTTTTATTTCTGTCTATTTATAAAACTTGATATATAAATTATATGCTTTGCTTAAATAAACCTTATGTAATAGATCTATAGAATTTTCACAATTTTTTTTTGTATAAACTAATAAACTTTTTATTAATTTATTTTGATTGCCAATAGTCTTTTATTTGAATTTTCGCATAGTTTTATTTGGCCTGTAAGTCCTAGTAGAAATATTTTCAATGCAGATAGAAGATTTCAAACTATCTTAAAATCTAAAAGAAACAAAAACTGCTACAGAGCTGTTTTTCAAATAAAAAAGATTATAACTATAGTTGCTTTGCACTTCTAGTTTTGAACTAAGACCTGTTAAATTGCACTTTTAGTTTTGAACTAAGATCTGTTGAATTATACTAAAAAATGCATATACATAGTTTATTTATTTCTTTCAGTTTTGAATAAAAACATCTATAGCTAGCTTTCTATTTTATTATTTTAAATTTTTGCACAATCAACTTATATTTTTTTTTGCTTAAACTAGCAATAGTATTACCTTGTCCTAATTTCAAAACTCTGATTTTAGATATCTATTAGATTATAAAATTTTAGATATTTTATTTGAATAAAAAGAAATACCCAAACTAAATTTTAAATTCTTTCAACTATTGAAGTTAATTTCTTTGCACTTAGTTTTTCTACTTCTTCTAATAATTTCAACTTAATCTTTACTAGTTTTAATTTCTTGTTTGTAATTTAACTCAAGTTAACTTTGTATTTACCATAGTTTAAATGAATAAATAATAGGTGAATAATAGGTAAATAACAGAAAAAAAATTTGCTATTATTTTGACCTATATCTGTCAAATAATAACAACATAACAGCAGAATAACAGTAAAATAACAAAAGGTTTGTTGATATGAGTAACATAATATATAGTAACATAATAGCAAATAATGAAATAGTTCTATTATTTTACTTTTAGTTACAAAGAATAAAAGTAAAATAATAGAACTCTTTTATTATTTTGCTATTATGTTACTATTATGTTACTTATATTGACAAATCTTTTGTTATTTTACTGTTATTCTGCTGTTATGCTGCTATTATGCTGCCATTATTTGGCAGATATAAGGTAGAATAATGGAAGATTTTTTTTTTATTATTTACTTATTATTTACCTTTTATTCATTCATTCAACCTTGGTTCCTTCAATCTAAAATATTTGACTACTTAAGCTAGCTTTCACTGTTCTTTATCTAGAGCTCTTATTCAACTACAACCTTCTAAATCTACTAAGATTACTGTATTTCTATCTTTAACAAATAATTTTTGTTTAGATAAGTTATCCAAACATTATCTAAATAATTATTACAAAATATCTTCTTTGTCCTCCAGGAACCAATTAGAACTTTATGATTTTTCAGAAAATTCAGACTGCCTAAAAGAGATCAAAAAGAAGAACTATATAATAATACCAAGTTTTCTTATTTTTGAAGCTTAGAAAACATTGAGCAGACTCATTTATTCTTATATACTAGCAACTATACCTTAAATCAAATGTGACAATGCATTAATTTTGACCAATGATCTTAAAAATTATCCCAATTCTTTGAATCATACTGTTTTCTTGAACAACCTCTTGTTCAAACATTTTAAATTTATTACTAGTTTGTACTTCTTTAGACATTCTTTGGAATAAGAAATATAGGACTTATCTCTAGCAAAAACTCTGGTTTCCTCCTTCCCTGTGATACCTGATGAACTACACCCATTCTGCATATTTGATCTAATTCCTCTGCCAACCAAGTTCTTTTCTCACTAGTAAAATTGATCTGCTGTGGAACCTCCGATGTTTTCACTTTCGCGAGTAATTTCGCCAGTTTCGCAGTTTTGCCATAGAGTTTCATCTTTTGTCTTTTGCCAGGATTAGGTTTCGTTTTTGCCATTTGCCCAAAATGATTTCATCATCAGTGACCAAAGCACGCGACTATAAATTGCTGTATTAAGGTGCCCATGACACAGTTTAGAGCTCTAATTGACTCTAGTTACTCGGACTGAGTATTTTCACGCCTCGATCATAGCCTTGCCACTATTAGGTTCAGTTAGAGTGTACTTAGTAGGGATGTTAACAATCCAATCTAATTAATTTTGGACCAAGTCTGGTATGGTTTTCAGTTTTAAGATTTTACTATGTAGTCCAGACCAGTCCAGTCTTAATACTTAGTGCAGACCAATTTTAGGGTTCAGACTGGCCTTAAGACTAACAGTGATCTATTAGTCTAAAACCAAACTATATAGCATTCCTAGTATTTAGTGTTGTAGTATAGTATTGTGCTATACAGAATCAAAGCAATTTCGACTTTCTCAATGTATGTACATAGGTGACATGGAAATTTTCAGTCAAAAATAGGGATCATCTAAAGCCTGGTAGTAATTTCAAGTGGCATATGATTTTTACTTTACAAATATCAGGAATGTGCCAGAAACATAGTGTATGGTTTACAAGCAACTTTCTGTGTTCAAAATCTTGCATATTATTGAACAGCATGATCTTATCATGTTGAAATTATTTTGTAAAGATTTAACTAGTATTAATCTGGTACATATGTATATATATCACTCTAAATAAAGGTTATTGGCCTGATTAAGAAAAAAGTTCGGTTTGTATTACAAATTCTATTGGGCTTTACATTGAATAAAGAAAAATATTTAAATCAAGCTTGTGCATTATTTCACATCTAGATTTTAAGATATACTGGTTATGCTTTACTACAATTGACAATCGATTTGAGTAGCATTATTTATTAGCAAGCATCCAAACTTGTTCTATAAAACCGATTTAGGAAAGGATTATTTTGGTTCAGCAGAGTTATTATATAGTATGTTCTATAAGTGATAAAATACAGTTAGTTTTAAAACCCAGTTTGAAACTGAAAAAGAAATAATCTGCCAGATTAGCTGAAACTAGTCTGGACTAGAGACTAGACTTGAATCAACTCGTAGTTTAAGAAACGTAGTCTTAACTCGAATTAACTCGAATCAAGACTATATTTTTAATCTACGGATAGACTCGAGTCCGGTCTCTAGTCCGGACCAGTTAGTTCTTAAGACTTTAAACTATTAGAGTGAACCAGAACTGAATTGAATGGATCAGGTTAGGTCAGAAAGGACTGTTAACATCCCTATGGTTCAATCGTATTATAGTTGCTGTCCAAACTAAGTTGATAATTTCAGCGAAGAGCATATGGGCCAATTTTTTCGTCATACTTTTCAAAACGATCTAATTCTGGTCAAATCTGCAGATCATTTGGCCCTGGTTTATCAGTTTTAAAACTGATAAGCCAGGGCCAAATGATCTGCAGATTTGACCAGAATTAGGTTGTTTTGAAAAGTATAACAAAAAAATCGGCCCATATGGTAAATTCATGTAATGCATTCACGATTTTAGTGGTAGGCGTGTTCACAATTTTGATAGAGTAGTTAGTAATTTCAGCAAAGTTTAACTGTAGGTTTTGTTGATTTTTAATTACAGGTATGTTCATAATATTTAGAATATAGTTCAATGCTTAAATTTGTTATTAATTCATCTAAGGCAAGTTCAATGTTTACTAAAATTTGCTATTATGTAAGTATATGTAAAATATATGCATTGCATAACTTCTTATCATTAATATCTGCTTTCACGCACTTTAATAAATTTACTTAAAATATATATAAAATTTATCGTAAATTCTCAACATAGTGAACATGGACGTTTTGGCTTGAATTAAGCCTAATTTAGGTAAAATTTGGTAATTTTCCCACTGGACCTTATTTTTAAATTTTTATTTTATTTTTAATGTTAATTATGAATAAGATGGGTAGTAAAGCACCATCCAACGCACTAGTAACTTATAAATTAATGTTATTTTTAATCAATTATTAGGATTAGTCTATATCTTCTAGCTCATTCATAAATTTACGTTCCTGGTTTTGCACAACAGCATCGCGCAGCTACCTTATTTGTTAGTAATTAAGTTAAAAAACTATCTGGCTTAAGACAACATCCAAAAATGGAAAATAATATAATGCATTGCTTTTTAATTGCCTAGTCAGTTTAACAAAAGGATCTGAATTAGGAATAGATATCTGAACTTTCTATATATGCTGTTGTTATACGTATACTGATTTTCATTAGCGTTAGATTATTTACTGTATAAAAGCTAATATAGATATTAGTAAAAGAAATGACTGATAAATTAATTTTCTAATTTGGGCTAAATGGTTCCAAACTCAGTTAAATCATTTTGCAATCGGTTGATACATTTAACAATGAGGACTGACTTGGCATTTCGATATGTTTGGAAACGAAAACATTTTTTGTTCATTCTCCGATATTAATTCTTGTTTGTTTCAATACATTACTTTTAAGAACGCATTTTACTGCAAAATATGATCTTAACTTTATTTATTCAATTGGCTAACAAATTTTTATTCAAAAAAAAGCATAAAATTATTTATTTGCTGTACAACATATCAATAATAATAATAATAATAATTGTAGTAATAATTTGGGTAAAATTAGGACACTGGCATATGATTTGAATGTCCGTAATCATAACCATAGCGCAGGTAATTTCTACGATGTACGCAACAAAATATACATGATAATAAAATAATAACAGCAACTGCTATAAAGCCTCCCAGAGCTAAACCAATAATTAATCCAAAATTAAGATTAGATTCGGTTTTATTATCGGGTGATATGGATGTATACGTAGGTATTTGTGAAGTTATTGATAAAGATGTTGTAGTTGAGACTGAAGGATTATATATATTAACCCATTTGTAATTATTTTTTTGACTTATATCAAGAAGGTAAATATTATTAAGAGGTTGATAATCAACATATTCACCTAAAGTCAAAATTGTTAATTTGAAAGGTATATATGACTTGAATGATAAAGTTCTCATATTTGCTTACCAAATGCAATCAAAATATATTTATCAAATAACGTAGAAGTATGCCAAAACAAGCCTTGCGAAAGGCCATTATTTGAAATCGTAGGAGTTGACCAAGTTAATGTTGTAATATCCAAAGAGACTATTGGACCTTGTGGAAAACCATCTATTATTAATATCTGATTATATTGAGCTATTTGAGATTGTAAAAATAAAAAATAAAAGCTAATAAAATTAATAATTAACAAATTTTTAATAGTCTATAGAACAATATAAAACTATACTGTACGTATAAAAGTTGCAGTATGACCAGCCTGAGGGACTGGGATTTGACCTGAGGTGACCTAATAATATAATAATTCGATTTAAAGTTTTAAATCAAGTACATACATTTATTTCATAAGCTGAGATAGTTATTTACATACTACATAAGCAATAACAGCTGTATTTTATGGTCTATTCGATCGTTCGGTAACCCAACAGTATAGTTGAGTTACCAACCAACAGGATTGCCCGTAAAATACAGTAGGTATTGCATACAAAGTATGCAATAACTATATAATATATTCAAAAAAACTAACAGTAGTTCTCCATGTATTATTATTGATGTTAAACGTTGGTATCTATTTAAATTTTTTTTAAAGAAATAGAACTTTAATATATATAACTATTGTTAATAGAATATAATAAATCAAATTAAACAAACCGTTCCCATTGAACCAAAGATATTAAAGTTACTATAATACCTCCCACCAATATAAAAAATATCCCCATTCGGTAAAAGGGTTGCGCTATATCTTACTAGCGCAGCAGGCGCGCCAGCATATGACAATGACGATAATGTTAAACTTGAAGTATTTAAGATAGTCATCTTATTTTCTGCATTCCCACTAAAGACATAAATCATATCCCCTGAAACAATACATTGAACACCATTTAGAGACATCGAGACATTTCCTATAATGTTTGGTATAGTCCATTGTTGTGTCAAAATATCATATTTTTCAACCAAATTATTTACTAATGTATTTCCTCCAATAAAAAAAATCGATTGATTCTTAACATTACATGATGCACCAGTAGATCTTTGTGAACTTGTTAAAAAAGATATGTCAGTCCAAGGCATTGATGATGTATTATATAGATCAAAAGGTTTTGAAATGTCGAGATAAAAAAAATCAGAAAAATATGCATAGCCATCTGTTCCTCCTTGAAAATAAATCTTGTTATTAATAAGATCTGCTGTATGTCCAAATCTTGCATTTGGAATATAAGCAGCAATTTTATGGCTCGAATAAAGAATGTAAATTAAGAGAATAATTAATTTTAAAGTGAATTTCATGCTTTTAAAAAAAAATTTTCAAAGATTAAATTTTCTGGAAGAATCGGAGTTTAAATCTTTAAGATGATCAGATTACTGAACTAATCAAAAAATAAAACTATTAAAAGAAAAGTTTTTATACACTTCAGTTCGTATTCAAAAATAATATATGCAAATCTATTCAAGGTCTTATTACCTCTTAAAAACCCGAAATACGTTTCTAACTTCTTAAAAACCAAATAAAATAAATTTCACTGATAATAAATTAGCCATTGTATATAATTTAACTGAAAATAAATGGTCATTTTATAATTTTTAATCCGTATAAAATTAAAGTTTAACACAATATAATAGTTACACCTAAATGACATCTTTTATTATTACAGAGACACAATTTTAAAAATATTTTAATTAAATAAGTAGTATCATTTAATTACTTAAAATCATATAAAGTATAAAATTCGATTATATGATTTCCTTTTTTGGAATCGCATTAGCCGTAGCGTTAACGTTAAATAAAATGAAATAGATGATAAATTTGTAAATGATTAATGATCGCTAATTACGTATAAATCATAAATCAGATGCTTTCAATCTGTGTTCAAAATGATTACAGATATTTTTTTTCATTCAAAAATATATCAATAAGCTACAGCGTGTATGCCTAAATATTATTAATATTATTGTTTACATTTACGGAGACATCATCCGAATCATTTAGCTAGAGATGTACAGTACATTCATGTACCTGCATGAATTATTTATTATGTGTGAATCCTATCTCCAAATTTAACTTTGTGCCTTTTTTCATTAACGATTAATAATTTGATGACTTGCTTTTTGTATAACCAAGTGTGATTTATGTACAGAAAATCAGAATAAATCAAATTTATAGAAAAGGAAAAAAGTAGAAAATCTTATGTATCAAAACAGTTAAACATAAATTTCCCGTGACATTTGTTTTTAAATAACGGTCCAAAATTTATCATTATGCTTTTATTTTTGTCCTTTTTTTTTATCTTTAAACCATCTAGCAGGAAGATCATTTTCTGACCAATCAGGGTTCAGTAAATTAATTTAATTTTCTCCCTCATGTGATTGTAAAATAATGGAATTACAAGAATTTTGGCAGGTATTGGTTTTTTATGCATGCTCCCATCTCTGAAACCATTATTATAAACTAACACTGATATTTCTCCCAAAAACTTGGTTCTCGAGTATTCGTCGTGCTTGAAACTACAATTTGCATGAATTTGCAACTTCAAATCATATTTAAAATTACTAATTTCAGTAGCTAATTTCAATCAGGTACCAACTTCAGTTACAATTTCAAGCAAATGCAAACTTTAATTAAAGTTATCACAATAAATTCAATCAAGTTCAGATTGATAATATTGTGACTGAAGTTGACATCAACTGAAGCTGCATTCGACTAAAATTAGCCCCCAAAATTAGATCATCTTGCACAAATTTTGTAGCAGTTTTAGGCTGAATTTGCAACTTCAGTCAAATATCAACTTCGGTCGCGACAATATCATCACAGTTTGAAAATTCTGTAGCGTAGCCTAGTAATCATTAAATTGTTAAAGAATTACACAATTGATCGTGATTGTGGCGCATGTAAGCGTTTTTATTATATTTAAGGGTCAAAGAATTCTTTGGGATCGAATCCTGATTAATTGTTTTAAAAGTTAGTAGAGGTTTAACTCGAAAGGGTCATTTGACGTACATACCTAAACGCAACAATCACAATTTATGATTATCAATTTATTACCGACTTGACGACAGAATTTTTCATATTTAGCTTGCCAAATTTAATGCACTTGACTTGATTTAGCCATGAGGTTTAAAATCTTAATTCCTTACATCGCTATTAAGGTCGACAAATTTGCAGGGGATATATCTGATACTTATATGTACATATGTTATACATAGAAACTTACGGCTTTAAAAACTCCACAATTCAATTTCTAATATAAACTTCCGTCATTAAATTTTGCAGTTTGCAGCTTTTTAAAAGTATAAAAGAAAAGTGGTCTGATGTAGGCGCAAAAAATAATCTATGGGCATGTGATCAATGGCACAGACTATAGTTTAGATTTAGATTTGCATGTGTATAGTTCAAGTTGGTACAGAATTAGTAGACTATTGTTTATATATTTGTGTCAATTTAAATATAAAATACAAAAATTAGGTCAAATTTAATATCTTAGTTTTCATTACATGAAACTTTTATACTGACAGCTTTTTAAAAAAAATTGTATGTTGTGGGACCCGAATGGACCCTGGCCGTTTGGGTCAATTGAAAAAGGTCGATCGCATTCATCGCATGCGACTGATCAGTCGCATATAACTAATGTGTCGGATATCAGCGATCGGTCGGAAGTAAGATATTATTGCATCAGTAGCATCAGAGATATCGGTAGCATGAATCGCAGGATGTAAATAAAATATTATAATTATAAATAAAGGCCAAAAGTCCCTTGGGGAAGGGAGAACTTCCCCTTAGCAAATAAAACAGTACAAAATACATATCGCTCATAATAAATCGTTTATTAATAGCTAGGCACTTGAGTTGCTTAAAGGGAGTTAGAAATGAGCATATTGTGTTATATAGTTTTGGTACATTACGTATGTATAACAGAGATTTATAGGTTATGGATAAGTATTTACATATTTGTATTTAAATTGACGGATCTTGAATAGAGAAGCTTTTATATTAAAATAAAAAAAACCATTGATTGTTTATTAAATTATCACAAATGGAGCTATTATCGACGTTGAGTATATTGTATCATATTGAAAGTGTTTAATATATTAATTGGTTATTATATGAGTGACGAAAAAGGAAAA
>CAJVQA010007795.1:0-13503 GCA_910591915.1 Cetraspora pellucida | reverse complement strand
TATTTGAATGTTCTTATAATACTATAAAGGAAAGTCTCTAACTCATATTATGATAATTACCAATTAGTATTAGTAACCATCAAAAAACCCTGTTAATGCCTGCTTATTTGAATGTTCTTATAATACTATAAAGGAAAGTCTCTTTAATTCATATAATAATAATTGCTAATTAGCGTTAGTAGCCATCGAAAAACTCTGTTAATACATGTTTAGCATTAGTATGTAGTCATTGAAAAACCATATATTCTTATTTAAATACTATAAAGAAAAGTCTAATTACTAATTAGTGTTAATAGCCATCGAAAAACCTGCATTTCATGCATTCAATTCTTCATAGTCAAAAATAAGATCTAATTCTCATCTGTTTAAAACAATTAGCTTAGTAATAAGTTGATTTATCAGGTTTTGAGAAGTTATTACTATATTTAAACAGACGAGAATTAGATCTTATTTTTGGCTATAGAGCCCTACAGCTCTAATGAAACCTTCTATATAGCTTTTTTTATTTCATTATTAGTTTTTGTTTTTTATAAATTGTATAATTAATGTAAAATTAAATTGAATTTATTACCAATCAGACAAACTTCTGGCTATGACTATTTGAATTCAATTCTGATTCCACATTTTTATTTGCCTCAATCAATGCTATACTTACACCAAATGAATCTTTCGTGGTTCAATGATCATGGTTGAGCCACATAACCAATAAACCTTCGAACGATATCAAGTAATAAGTGTTACTGCATTTTTTATTTTATTTATTCATTCATTTTTCATTAATCATTCTCTTCAATTAGGCATTCTTTGATTATCACACCACATACCAATTTTCACCAGAAAACCGATTTTGCCATGACGTTAATCTTCAAGAAATAACTCCACGAATAAAAATTCGACTTTAATCAATCCTGAAACGCTATAACTTCGAACCAGAAAAAGAAAAAATGATCAAATTGTTCTTTATATATTCAACTTTAATAATCACTATATGAGTTCTGCCAAGGGAAAACCTGACTTCAGGTTTTAATCATATTTTGTATCAGATACAGTCTAAATTCTATCTGATATAGAATATAATTAAATGCGCAGCACTCATACAATAGCTTATTCATCATGATTTGGATAAGTTCTAGAAGTCAGCCATACAGTGATTGATGTTAGTGAAGTAATCTATCAGATTACAGACATACTTACAGTATTATGATATTATAATATTTTTATAAATGGCAATTGTTATGTACAATCCTAGTTGTACTATAAAAGTTGCAATAATATTTGCAACATACTGACTATAAGTTTACTGGATATTATTGGGCCTAATCAGGCCTTCTTATAAAGTCTGAACCTGGCCCGATATTTAACAAGCCCGATTTGTATTTAACCTGAACAATAGCATGCTCAAAATTATAGGCCCGAACTGGACCAAAGCCCAGCCTGACTTGGAAATTTCCGGGCTTAACCCAGCCCATTCTGCACCCTAATTACAATATGATAGCATAGTTATAAGAAAAAGAAAAAATAAAACTAAGCATTAGTGAAAGAAAATTAGAATATATACAATGCATAGATTTAGAACAAAAATTATTCAGAAGCAGCCAATAAGTTGAGTAATAAAAAGAAAACTTATTTATAAAAAAAATTTAAATCAAACAAAACCAAAAGAAGATTTAATTTTCTACACAAATGAATTTTTAAAAAAATAAACAAAAAATACAAATCAAAATCCAGATTGCATAGGTGTAGGCTGAGTACAAGTGAATAAAAAAAATAAAAAAGAATGGTTTGAAGTGCAAAACTAACTATTATCAACAAAACCAGAGTTATTAGTAATATGGTTTGTGCTATTTATAATACTAAAAAAAAAAAAAAATAGAATTTTTACAGATAGTGCAATAGTAATTTCAAACATAAAAGAGAAAAATATAAAAAGATCATTTAAACAACAACTTAAAAGGAAAAACTACAATTTCTTAAAGCATATTAATGATTGTATAAAATTAAAAAAGCCTAATTTAAAACTAATTAAAGTAAAAAGTATAGTAATAATAGATGAAATATTAAAGCAGCTAAACTAGTAAAAGAAAAATTTAAATTAGATAATATAGATAAGATAGTAAAGAAAACAGTACAAAAAACTAGTATTAATCTTTATTAGAAAGATGAAATAGTAGAAGATCCTATAAAATAATTTATAAAAGAAATTTTAGACTTAAAAAAAAGTATAGAATAGAGCTTTATAGTAGCAATTAAAAAAACAAAATTAGATCAAAGTAATAAAACATACAACTGGTCATACTTTTGGAAAAAAATGAAAAATCAAAATAAAAGCAAATGCTCAAATATGAAAAAAACAAACATATAAGAACTTTGATTAAATGTATAAATAAAAAATTACTAGTAGTCAAAATACTAGCACAACATTATCCAGACCTATATAGAAATTTATATTGTATTATTTGTAAAAAAGATATAAAAACAATTAAGATCATCTAGCAATATGCAAATATTATAAAAAATATAGATAAATATAGAGAATATATTAACTAATTTGGCTTGGATAAACAAAGTTTACAAATGAAACTTTCTTCTGTAGATCACTCAACCAAAAATTGTTAAGAAGCAAAATACAAAAAAACTGCAAAACTTACTAAGAAACAATACTTAGTCCCTTAACAAAAGAGGAAGAGCAGAAAAATTTATACTTAGCTAAGAAATAAAGACACAAGTAGAAAAACTTAGAAGCAGCATAGCTCAAAAAAATTAAAAATTTTAATAAAAACAAAAATTTTGTAGAAATTTTGAAGAATTCCTGTAACCTTGTTGTAAAGATCAATTTAGGTTATACAAAGAGTACAGAAAATAAATAAAGTAAACAAACAGACATGTATAGTAAGATAGTCTACTAAAATATAGCATGTGACATAGCAATAACTAAACTAAACTAGCTAATAGCTGAAGCATATAACAAAAATATTATAAAGCATATTAAAGGTATAGGAGACAAAAATTGCAGATATGTAGATTGCAAAATACTAGACCAAGTTCTCAAAACACCAACAAGAGGTTCAAGCAACATAAAGAATATTGCAAAAAATTTAGCAATCTATGACCCAAAACACATTACACTATAGCACTTGCTAGTATATAGTTAGGTATTAAAAACTTTAAAAATAGCAGAAATAAGCTGGCTTAAAGAAGGAATAATTGACAAGTAGGCAGAAAAGCTAAGGTCAATAAGCTATGATTCAAACTCATTTGAATATGATACAAATACAAAAGAAGAAAGAAAAGTATATCAAAAAAAAAGCAAAAGAAATAAGGTAAGAAGTTTAATTGAAACTAACAAGACAGAAAAATCTATCAATAGAGAGCAAAACCAAGAAGAAAAGAACCAATTCTAAAGAGTTTGAGTAGGAATTAGAAGTACTAGAAGAGCAAATAAAAGAGCTTTGCATTGACATACCACAACATTAAACAAGTCAAGTTATTAATAATTTAGAATACAAGAAAGAAATACTAGCAAAAAGCAAAGAGATGAAATTAGAAACTATGAACATAGAAATTTCAAAACAAAAAGATGAAAAAAACTGTAAAAAAGATAAAACAATGTTTTCTATAGGTTCAATCAAGCATAGCCATTGGTCTCCAGATAATCATATATGTAATAAAAATAAGTCCTTCAAAGCAAATATGCCAACATATGCCCTGTCAGAAGAAACCAAAGAAGAAAGAGTAAAGTATATCTAGTAGATCCTAGTAAAAAACTATCACATTAAAACAGTCAAAGAGGTATTCAAAAATGAAAATAATTAGATAGAAGTGAATTTCAACTATGAGCATAATAGAGATGCAGCAATAGACAAAATCAAGAGAAAAGAAGAAGAATGGCTTAAACTCATATTAGAAGAAACCAAAGACAAAACTCAAAATATAGAATGGCATAGGAAGCATTATACTAAGAGAAGAAAAGAAGAAAGTACAAGACAAATAGAAACAAAAAAGAACAATAATATAGAAGAGTCAAATATTAAAGTTAAAGAAAAGAAAGAAGAAGAGTACAAGAACACAAGTTAAGCAAAAGCAGAAGTTAAAAATACAAGAAGCTTTCGAACAGAAGAAAACTTAAAGGCAGAAAACTATCTAACAATTTGGGACC
This sequence comes from Cetraspora pellucida, assembly GCA_910591915.1. Lineage (NCBI taxonomy): Eukaryota > Fungi > Glomeromycota > Glomeromycetes > Diversisporales > Gigasporaceae > Cetraspora > Cetraspora pellucida. The sequence continues at coordinate 9,347 of CAJVQA010007795.1, read as the reverse complement.
TACCAGTAAATATCAATATAGAAGAGGTAGAACACATGTGCAAAAGCATTAAAGATGCCAAAATAGAATAAATCAAGAGGTCCAAATACAAAGCCTTGGCAATAATATATACTAAGGATTTAAAAGATAAAAACATTCCATAGGCCTTGCCAATTGGTACATATAAACTAGCAAGAGTGTCCAAAGGCAATAAAAATTACAGCTTACAAGACCAATACAGTCAATTTACATCAAAATTGCTGAAGCTTTCTGAAAATGTATCTGAAGTGCTGCTATTGTGATGCTTAAGAAAGAGAGGTGCTAAGTTAGTATACATACCAACAAACAGAAATGGTAATCAGAGAAGATCAGCAATAATCACTTTTGCAACAGAGAAGAAGATGAAAACAGCACAAACTAAACTGATAAGATTTAATAACTATTTGCTATTTTGGCAAAATGAGATAAAAAGAAAAAAACAGAAAAAAGAGAAATTCCATTATGAAAAGTGCATAACTACACATGACATAGACACAGACTTAGATACAGAAGTATATAAAAACAATAGAAATAGGAAAAGAGAAGATACAGAAGAGTTTAATAAAAACAAAAAGAAGCATTGCATATATTCAACAGAAAAAGAAGACCTACAGACATGAAATCAAGACCTTTTGAAAAAAATTAACAAGAGATTAGAAAGACTAGAAGTACAACAAAATAAAACAAAGTGAAAGATAAAAGAAGACCTTGCTAACCACTTCTAACAGTACCACAGTTGAATTAATGAATATAGATCAAGAGATTGGAGAGTTCTTGCATAATGAAAGAAGAATTTTTGAAGAAAGAAATATAGATGCATCTTTTGGCTATAATAAGAAAACAAAGAGAAAAGAAAAAAAAAAAGAAAACATAGAAACAAGACATAAACATCTAAAGAAAAAATGAAAACAAGAAAAGAAAAAAATAAAAATCATATGTCACAATGTCAATAGACTTAAAATAAAAGAATGGAAGGTGAAAAATCTTTTAGAATAAGCAGAGGAAGAAGAACTCACAATAGTAGAAATAATGGAAATGAACATTACAGAAAAAGAGAAAAAATTTTTACTGCATAACTATAATACACAGTACAAGAGATATTGGACCAGTGCAGTAATAGACAAGAAAAAAGATTCAGGCATAGGAATACTGATAGATGAAAAGTGGAAAAAGCATATAAGAGCAGTTAAAAGAATCAGTAAATATATGCTAGAGGTGAAATTATACTTTAAACAATTAGAGTTAGTAGTATTAAAAGTATATATTCTATCAAATGACAAATCAATTAGCAAGAAAATCAAACAAAGAATTGTAGAAGTAGTAACAAACAGAAAAAGATATACAGAAATAGTTGTACTGGAGAATTTTAATCATATAGTAGATAACATATTAGACAGACAACATTCACAAACATCAAGCTACAAAAAACTACCAATATTTAGCTAACTTAGAAGACAAAACTTCATAAACTTATACAGAAATTTGCATTTAACAAAAGAAGCATACACATGGTTAAGTCAGAAGACTGCAACAAGAATAGATTATATTTGGTTGTCAAAAACACTAGTGTCAGGCCTACAAGAAGCTAATATTGAAGAAGCAGAAGGTTTGACAGACAGCAATCATAAAATAATAACAACAAAAATATAGGTAAAACATGTAATAGCAAACAGTAGTAGGGCAGAAATTAAATAAAAAGACCAAACAAGAACAATATATTTATATACAGAAGCAAAACAAGAAGACTGGGAAGACTATACAAGAGAGCTACAAAATTAGCTAAAATAGAAAAGAGTGTTAAAGTAATTAAAAGATAATAATATAAAAACAGAATATAGTATAAAGATACTGAACCAAATGTGAGATGCAATAGAAGAAGCTATAATTGAAATGACAAACAAGAAAATCTCAAAGAAAAAGATGTTTAACACTAAGCTAAATAGAAGACTAAACCAGAAAAGAACAAAAAAACACAAACATATTAGTAAACTTCAGCAAATAATTAAGAAAGCAAAGAGTAAGAAAAATAAAGAAGTAAAAAAGAATAAAGGAGTTGAAATAAACAACAAAACCCAAAGTATAAGAAAAGAGCTAGGAGTAACATTGCTAAAACTACATAGACACTAGTCAGAAGCCTGAATAGATAATATAAAAGGTTGGCAAAGAATATTTAAAGAAAAAAGAAAAGAAGAATAGAAATGAGCACAAAGAAAACAGATAGAAGAAAACATAAACAGAAGATGTGAAATAATCAAGACAGATTAAGGTCAAATAATTGCCAGCTTACTAAATAAACTATACAAAAAGATTGTTTTAAACAAATTTATAATACAAGACAAAGAAAAGGTTAATCTAATATTAGAATCAAACATAGTTCTAAATAGTTTGGCAGCTCATTTTAAAAACCAATTTAGAAAATAGAAAACCAAACTTGAAAAAATAACAGAAGAATGAAAAAAGTATATAACTCAAAAGATTGAATTAACAAGACCTGGTATAAGGAATTAAAAGAAAAAATAGAAAAAAAAGAATATGAAGAAATACTTAGAGAGCTTAAAGCAAATACAGTCTTAGGAATATTAGGCATAAGCTATATATTAATAAAACATGCAAAGAAGAGATTACAAAGGATTTTTAAAGCCTTTGTGAATTTAATCTTAGAAAAAGAAGATATACCAAATAAGTAGAAAATTGCATAAATATATCCAATCCCAAAAGATGTAAACTGGAGTTATTGCTTAAACAATATTAGGCCAATAGCATTAATTGAGACCTTTAGAAAAATTGTCACAAAAGTAGTAATAAAGAGATTGGCCAGAGTGTTTACAGAAAGAAATATACTCAAAGGACCAAATTTTGCAGGTCTGCCAGGAAACTTAACAGAGCAACTAATATATATATTAAACATGATAATGGAAAAGGCACAAGAAAAGAATAAAGAAGTATAGATACTGTTACAAGATATGAAAAAGGCACTTGACTTAGTTTTATTAAAAAGCCTAGAATAGGCTTTAAAAAGAGTCAAGATCTTACAAAAAACAAGAAAATACATAAGCAATTTATTTTGTAAACGAAAACTTAAGATTATCACAGCTTATAGCTTAACAAAAGAAATAATAGCAAGAGATGAAATAGACCAAGAAAAGATGATTTTATTACTAATTTGGTGACTTTTCTATAACCTATTATTAGAAAGGATACAAGAAAACAAAACATTAGACCATGTAGTAGAACAAAGAATAACAGAAAAAGCATGCAGTGATAATGTTACAAGTTATAGACAAGCAGCAATTGCATATACTGATGATACAACATGGATTGCAAACAGCAAAGAACAAATATTAAAAATTCTAAGCATCACAGAAGAGTTTTTTAAAGCAAATAACATCAAAATAAACAGATCCAAATCAAAGCTCATAGTAATAAACACAAGAACAAGAAAAAAAGAAAGAGAAATTACATTTGGTCATAGTAAAATAATAGAAAAACCCAAAAACAAAATTGTAAGGTTACTAGGAATATGGCTAAATAGCAGAATGAGAGAAGCACTAGTTTGTAAGAAAGCAAAAGGAATCATTAGTCAAACAGTTAAAGATCTGAGATACAAAAAGATAACAATAAGCCAAATTGCATATATAAACAATACAGTAATAATTTCTAAACTAGGATATCTCTTATAGCTAACAAAAGTATCAGAAAGAATAATTGATAAAATACATCAACTATTAATATGCTTAGCTAAACATAAGTGCAATATAATGAGAATGTCAAACAACTGCACAATTAAGCACAAAACTTAGGTAATTGCAAAACACTAAGCCAAGAAATAACAACCAAGCAAATAAGTAGCCTTTTCTCAAGACTCAATAGACAGGATAGTTTGAGCAAATTAACAAAACTTAGAATAGCTTAAGGATGCCAAAAAGTAGACTTAACAGAAGACATTTGAAACAATAAAAGAGAAATAGAAGTTAAAAAGTTTTGGAAGAACAATTTTGCCTGTTGAACAATAGCTAAAGCAAAAGAAATAAGTATAAACATCAGAGCAAAAAGACCCTTATGAAAAGTTTATGGACATGATAAATGAATAAAAGATATACTAAAACAAAAACATGGATAGCAAGCAGTAGTACAATAAATGAATAAGGATTACTATACTTGAACCAACTTATAGATACAAAAGGTGATAATCTGATCACATAAAGACAGCTCAAAAGTCTTCAAAATCTGTTATACAAAGGAAAAAAAACTAAATAGTTTAGCAAAATAGAAGAAAAGATACTAAGAACACAAACAAGCAAAGAAGTACAAAACTACTATAAAGTAAAAAGAAACAATATATAAGCATTAAAGATTAAGTAAACAAAGATGACTAAAGACTGAAAGAAAAAAGAATAGACCATTCACAGACTGAAACACAATCAGCAATTAGACAAAGTAATTAAGAAAAAAAAAAAAAAGTTTTGGCAGAGCATTGATCAATGCATATAAAAGAAGGAGGAATATCAACAAAATTAAGTATATTCAAAAGTTGTGAAAACAGTTTAGAACAAATGACAAACAAGTGTGAAAGATGAATAAGATGAGATCACAACATGAGAGTGATACCAGAATTGCTAATAGAGAAAGCTAACAATAGAATAAATGCAACATTAGAGCAGATACTAGAAGATAGAATGATAGAAGAATGGAAAAAAGATAAAATGAAGTTATTAGGAATAAGACAAACAGAAGAATTAGAAGTAGAACTGATCAGAAAACAAGAATTCAATAGCAGAATTACAAACCAGTTAGTAGAAATATTAACATGAAACAAGAAGAGAAATAAGAGAAAATACAATTTTTATACTAATAGAGCAGTATACAAGAAGAAAAAAGAAAGCAATACAGAAAGAATAGGTATCAGTTAGGTACAAGTAGAAGAGGAAAAAGATTGGCCAGAGGAGTAAACTGCATTGGGACTGAAAGGTTGGCCTTTAGCAACAATAGCAGAACTAGCAGCAATATGAACAGCAATTCTAACAGTACCAAAAGAAAAAAATGTAGAAGTATTTATAGACAGCATTGCAGCATTAAGGAACATTAATAGAGCACTTCAAAATGTAAAAGAAAAAAGAACTCTGAAGAAGAAAAATGCAATGTAGATAATAAATATTGTAGGCCTAATTAAGTACAAAAACATTAAAATAGAAATAATTAAAGTTAAAAGTTATAGTAGAAACAAGTAAAATGACAAAGCAGATTCTTTTGCAAAAAAAGAAGCAAATTATTAAAATAGAATATATGCAGATAAAGTTAAATGTGATGGAATAGAGTAACATTTAGAGTAAAAAAGCAAGAAAATCAATATACCAGCAAGACTTCTTTGTAAAATAGTAGCAAATGCCAGAATAGGAGCTAGTTAGAGAGAAACAAATCCAATATGAATATTAGAACTAGAAACAGAAAATGCACTACATAATTGGTCAAGTTTTTGGAAAAAAATAAATAGAACAAAAGAAATTTATTGTACATTAAGAAAACTTAGTACAAGAAGAGCTACAGTGATCAAGTGCATAATGGATAGCCTGCCAACACTTGAAGAGCTAAACAGAAGAAGACCAGAAGTATACATAACAGCAGAATGCCAAGTATATCAAGTTGGAGAAAAAGAGACTCAGGCATATTTAGCAAGTTGTAGTAGACAAAAAAGGTTATAAAAGCAGATTCAAAAAGTTGCAACAGCAACAGCATGCAACAAACTTAAGGAAGGAGAAAAAAACAGAACACTATCACAAATTTTATATAAGGCATTATTTGAAGAAACAGAAGCTAAAAAAATTACAAACAAAATAATACTGATAAAGAGGCTCACAATGCTAAAAGTAGAAAAAAGGCTTGAAAGACTTCTAAGCAAGCAGGCAACACAGAAGTGTATAGATATAGTAACAAGAACAGTATAGAATACATTCTATAACCAGGTATAGAAGGTATAATATAAAAAAATACAAGCCTTAGAGAAAAAGACCAAGATAATAAATAAAATGAAGAAAGGTGCTCATGCAAGAGAAAAAACAAAGAAAAAAGTAAAAAAAGATAAGCAAACAAGAGAAGAAAAAAAAGAAAAGAAAGCAGAAAAGGCAGACCAAATAATAAAAAAAGCTTTGAAGACAATAAATACACTTATTACAAAAGGAGGAAGACCTTTCTGGTATGGCTTTAAATAGTTAGAAGAGCAGTCTATCTCTAACTAAGATAGTGTAGCAGATTGCACTTAGGTACCATTAGGGTGGCTGAGTAATGCTAGACTTAGATATTAGAAAATTCTATATAACTGTATAATATATGGCTTCAAAAATCTTAATAAAGTACTAACATAACTGTTTAAGGTTTAAAAAAAAAAAATTTGGCTTAGATAAAGCTTTCAGATAAAGCCAGAACAGAAGCAAATAAAGATTAGCTTAAGAAAGTATTTTGAAATATACAAACAGAAAAAAAAGTAAAAGCAAAATATAGAATAATCAAAGGCCTAATATCAGAAAAAATAATAGAATTATTGCATAATATATTACATTTAAGTAAAGAAATAAAAAAGTTTATTACAATAGCAATTAATATAGCATGGAATTGCTTTTACAAAGATATATGAAAAAAATATTGCAAAGCCTTCATCTTATAAGAAAAAAAAATAGGAATCAATAAAAAAACAAAAAGAAAAAAAAAAATACAAAAAAAAATCTAACAAAAGAAGTTAATGAATCTAGTTTTAAAGAAAAAGCTATTAGAATAGAAAAAAGCCAAACTATTAAAACAAAAAAAAGTAAAAAAAAGATAAAAAAAATAAAAATATATAAGGCATAGTTTGGCTCAATTTTAAATTTTATTTATAATAAATCAAGGTTATTTATATATAGTCTTATTGGCTAGTTTGATACAACTTCTGGATCTGGATATATCTCTAACTAATATAGCAAACTGCTTTTGGGTACTTAAAGAAGCAGTTAGAGAATATTGAATCAGAAACTTAAGTTAAAATATATATAACATATATATAAGAATTTTAATAAAGGTTTATAGCAAGGCTGTTAAAGAAAAAAAAATTTTTTTAGTTTTAGAAACATATGAAATTTTAAAAAATCTTGAAAAATTTTTAATAGTAAAAATTTTTAAATCTAATTTTTAAAATTTTAATACATAAAAATTTATTAATATTTTAAAAAATATTTTTTATAATAAAGTTTATAAAATATGTTTTTAAGAATATATTTTATAAGCAAAATATAGTCAGACTTCTTTATAGTTACCTTCTCTATAGTTACATTTGCTTATAATTACATAAATTTTTAAAACTAACTTATATAAAACTTATAAAATTTAACCTTTATATAAGCATAAACTCTCAGGTGTGGTGACCTAGTGAAGTGAATAGGTTGTCAACCCTCAAGTGGCAGATCTAAGGTTCAATTTCTACAGATGATGAATTTTAAAAATTATACTTGTGTTATAGTAACTGTCTCTTGCTAATCAGTTGAGTTTTGGGCATCTGTAATCTTAGATACACCAAGTCAGGTCCTACCTGGCATTAGGAGCTCAGGGCATCTATGTGAAGTGTCATGTTACATAGTACATATACATAGAGAAATGTAAAACTGATGTCATATAAGGCTTTGGGCAAACCTATGATAAGACTACTAGGTGTAGAAGGCTAAGAAATCAAAGAAATAGAAACTCACTTGGAAATTCTGAGTAAAGAGGTAGCACAAACTTTCAATGGTGCTATTGGACTAATGAAAGCCTATGAAACACCTTCATAGGAACTGATTAGGTAAACCAGATAACAAAAATGTATAGAGCAGTATATGACCAACTAGGTCATTGGAATCGCCGAAGAAAAAGAATACATAAGTATACCATACCGAGCCATCTGGATTGGGAGTCTGGTGAATCAGTTAGTTTCGAGTTGTGGCTAGTAAAGAATAATGGAGAAGAAGTCAGAAAAATGAGTACCAGAGTTTGGATGAACTTTACAAGGGTAATAGTGGTTTAAGAGATAACCCTAACTGCAAGTGTTGGCCTCGGCCATAGTGTCAAACCAGGTTAGCAGTAAAACAAAATACAGCTCGCTCTGGTAGGTTTACCTTGTGAATAAAAATAGTTTAAGGATTATAGTCCTATGGTCGAATGCGAATAGATCTGAATCTGTAATCTGGTAAAATTAATACTAGGGTTAGATCAGAGGGTTTAAATAAAACACCTAGGCAGGGGTGTTAGGTACAGCAACTGGTGAGAAACCCTCAGGTGGACTCCTTAAATAGGTAATATAGAAAAGTTACATGTGTAGTCAGTTGTATACTCGTCTAATAGTTCATTATAGATTTGTCTATATAAAACATGTATCCGCTATAAGTATTAATAAAAAGCTCAGACCAAAGAGATTACCTTAATACTAAAAAAAAAAAATCAAGCATAAACTCTCTATAAGTATCAAATTCTTTAAACCAAAGGTTTAATTATAGAAAGGTTTGACTATATATCCTATATCATTAATAAATTATTATTTTATTTAAAAAATACTAAATACAATTTAATTTTCTAAGCAAATTTGTTTGAAATATAGTTTAAAAAATATTATTAAAAAAATATTATTTAATAATAATAGATATATTTCTATTTTGAATATTTTTACAATATTTTAAAATTATTTATAATACAGTTCTATATTAAAAATAATTATTAAAGATTTTGGCAAAATATTATTAATAATAAAAATAAAATAATTTTAGAGAATAACTATTTTCACTTCTCACTTTTGCTAATGCCACCCTTTACATGATCTAGCTGATCTCTGAACCCTAAATAATATGTTATACAAATATAAGTTGCATGACTTTGAAGTTATGGTTTATAAAAATTTTGATCATGTGACCTTTATTTGTGTAATATATTCATCTAATTAGAGTTAGTAGAAGGTCAGATAGAGTCAAAAACTCATAAAAGGTGGCATTAGCAAAAGTAAAGGATAAAAATAATAACACTTTAATTTTATTATTATATATAAAATTTTTTATTAACTGGTATTATTAACATATATTTTATTAGAATTTTTTTTTAACTTTAACAGTATCAGAAATAAATCAACCTATAATATTATATATAGAAATTATATAATTCTTATTTATATTATAAAAATTTTGAGTCTACAATTCAATATTACAAATATTATTTACTTGATAATTATATCTAATTTTTTTTTTTTTTTTTTAAGGTAAAGTTTTGCTTGTATCTTTATTAAGTAATTTATAAAATAGTAACATATATGCAGTATATACATTTCTACTATTTGTACTAGT
>CAJVQA010007794.1:0-13503 GCA_910591915.1 Cetraspora pellucida | reverse complement strand
AACATAATAGTAACATAATAGCAAAATAATAAAACAGTTCTATTATTTTACTTTTAGTTACAAAGACTAAAAGTAAATTTATAGAACAGTTCTATTATTTTGCTATTATGTTAATATTATGTTACTTATATTAACAAACTTCCTGTTATTTTACTGTTATTCTGCTGTTATGCTGCCATTATTTGGCAGATATAGGGTAGAATAATGGTAGATTTTTTTTCTGTTATTTACCTATTATTTACCCTTTATTTATTCATTCAACCTGTGTAAAGTTATAAGAAAGAAGGTTTGAAAATTCTGTCCATTTTTCTGGTAACATAGTTTGTAGTTAAAAATTCTATAGCTAATACTAGTATAATGTCATAATAGTTTGCTATATGTATTTGTAAAAATCCAAGTAGATATAAAGATAGAGTAGTTACTAAGTATTGAGAAATTACTATCATTAAGTTAATATGAAAGAAAAAATTGAATGTTAAATAAGTCAGTCCAAATATAGTCAATATGACTTTGACTAATATTGTTTGACTATATGTAATGTTTATTATCTATAAGTGCACCAAGATCAAACATGTTAAATTGGTATAGATAATTAATAAATTGGAATTTAGATGATGAACTATTAATATTATCATGTATATTAAAGTTACCAAGTAGAATAGGATGAAGGTTAAGTTGTCGAGCTTGTTGAATCTATGTAAAGATTGTATTTTGTATTTTATTGCATTTGTGCATATCAGTTGAAAAAAGAAAACAGCTATAATATACAGTTTGATTTTACTTTTGGAAAAAAGGTCCAGAGCAACTGCTCCACCAGAATGTGTTTGGCAGTTATGTATATGGGGATGTAAATATTTACGAATTATGATAGCAGTACCTTCAGCTGAGTTGTCTAAATTAGCACAAAAGTATATAAATAAATTGTTATTATAGAAATGAATATTATTGTTGTTAGCAATATTGGTTTCAGTAATACAAGCAATGTCAATATTGTTGTGAAGACAATAGTTTTGCCATGCTTCTCTTTTGGTTATAGTGTTAAAAGCTCTAACATTATGTGTAGTAATTTTAAGATATAAGTCATGTATATTCTGTGTAAGTGTATCTGATAAGATAGGATTAGAATTAGAATAGTGTGACTTAAGAGAAAGGTTGTAAGACTTAGGAAGAAGATAAGATGGAATAATAATGTGATTAGATAAAAATAAGTCATTAGGAAGGTATATATAAGTTTTATTATAATTAATATTAACAGAGAATGTAATGCTAGTAACAGTTTGGTTAAAGTTGTGCTTGTCAATGTGTTGTATAAGGGTTTGAATAGTTTGGTTTTAAGGAAGAAGAGAAATATTATAATAGGAAAGAAATTTGGTATAACATATATTAAGATTATATAAAGCTAATGATATTAAAAATAATCTTGTAGAATTGTCTTTTACAGGGTCAGTCACCATATACTTGGCTCTCACAGCTGTGCAAGATACTATAGTCTGCTCTGTGCATTGGGTCTAACTATCATTATCCTGGCCTTCCATGTAAATAGGCTTTACTACCTGCCCACTTATATTATTTTCCTTACCAACTACTAAGGATGTATCTTTTAATAAGATGGTAGCTGTATTTATGGAAGTTGTAGAAGACAAGTTTATTGAAAAAGGGTCTCTTTAATAAAAAGAGACTCTGTAATTAAAGGTGGTATTTTGTATTTCATTTGAAATTTTTCTTGTCTAATTTTGTTTGCCTTAGGATAGGCTGTTTCTTGGAAGTAGTTTTAATTTGAGGATAGGTAAGTGTTTTATCACTGGAATAATAGAAGGTTAAATTCTTGCAAGGAATTCAGTGCTGATAGGTTTAGATATGAGGAAGTCAATTGCTTGTTGCTTGTTAAATTTATCTATATTGTAATTTTGGGTTGAGCATTTTGATAAAGGTTTAAATAAAGATAGAAATAGTAGTTGTAATGTTTGGAGTTAGTTAGAACATTATTAGCTTTGTAAGCAGAGTTTTCTGCATCACTTGCAAGTTTGTCAAGTAGTAGAGTAGAAATTTGCTTGTCAAAGAATGCTTCATGTTTGCTATTTTTATAAAATAAAAATAAGTCAAGTTTGGGTTGTTGCAAAATTTCATTATCTTGCTTGGGAAAGTCAATGTAGGATTTTTAAAAAATACTTTTAAGAAGTTAAAAAGAATGTTCATAGTATTGGGATTGTTCTTCAGAAATATTGGGTTTAACTTCTTTATCTTTTTTTGATTGTACTGCTTTATTTAAGTAAATACAAGTAGTATCTGTACAAGAAAGGATGTGATGATTAGTATGCTTGATTGCTTCATTACAACATTCTTGTAGGTTGTTAGATTTTGTAAAGCTTAGTTTGATGGGCATGATTTCTTTAAGATGAAAAATAAATTTTTGTCAAAATTGATATTTGAGTGTATTAAAAACCTTAGTTTCATCTATAGGTTTAGTAAATTGACAGTTGTATAATAGAAAAAATTGTTTAAACCATTGTTTAAAGTAGTCAAGGAAATTTTTAAAAGATGAAATATTAAGTTTTTGTAAAAAGAGTGTTTTGAAAATGTTAAATTTAAGATATATATTAAATTTGCTATTAGAGCTAATTGTAAGATATTGTTTTTTGTTATTATAATCAACTACTTCATATAAGATTCTAAACTTTTTGAGTTGAAGTTGAATATCTTCAGCAAATTTAATATAGTTAATAGCTTGATAGTTATTTGTAAGATAAAGATAAAGACATGCATGGTTAATGCAGAATTGTAATCTGTTTAGGCTTGTATAAGAAGAAATAGTTGCAGATAAAGCAAATATTTTTGAATAGTTGAGTTTTGTAAAAAATACAGTAGTGAATGTAAGAATAAGTTTTTTTAATGTTTCTTCAAGTACATTGAAAGAAATAGTTATAGTTTTGTTAGTATTTGGATTATTTTTTTGAATAAATTTAACAAAAAATTAAAATTTTTTTTCTGCTATTTTACAAATTATATGGTAAAAGCTAGCTTTAAGAGCTAAATAATCATCAATTTTAGATTTAATTTCAGATTCAGGTTTAAAGTTATATAGGTGTTGTTTAAGAAAATTAAAAATTTTCTTTGTAAAATATGTTTGCAATTGTGATTTGTCTTTCATTTCTTCAGATATAGAAAAGTTAGCAAGCTAGTCAAATGTTAGATAGACTTTGGTTTTGTTAGTTATTATTAGTATTAGGTTATGTTTGCTGTTGTTGTTATTGTTGTTATTGTTGCTGTTGTTGTTGTTTGTTAAATTGTTATTGTTGTTGTAATGGTTTGTTAGAATGTAATAGTTGTTGGTTGTCATTATTAATTGTATTATTATCTAAATCTATAGCATTTGGAGTGCTAGTATTACCTGCAGGTAATGTTGTAAAGATAAGTTCAGATACTAGTGGGTTATATGATCAAATTGATTATTGAAGTTTTTGAATGAATGTAGGAGAAGAACTTGATTGTTAAGGGGATTGTTGAATGTTCACATATGTTTTATAATGAAGTTTGTCATTATATAAGATTGCATTTGCTGCAAGTAATATTGGTTATTCATTTCTTTGCAGACAATAGGCAAGTTGCATTTAGCATATTGATTGTTGTGTGTAGTAGATGAAGGTGATGTTGTAGGAAATTGTAGAATAAATTTGGTGAAATTTGCGATATTATTTGCTAAAGATTTTTTATCTTTAGATTTTTTGTTAATAGTAATAACTTTATGTTGTTTGTAAGTTTGGTTAGTAGTTGAAATAAAGTGAATGTGAAACTTGCCACAAAAGCATTTAATAATAAAGCTAGATTCAAATGTCTTAAAGTAATAACAACTTTTAGTCCCTCCTCTAAGTTCTGTAGTTAAACAGTTGTTTAGTTGCTTATTTGCAGAAATTGTTTGCTGCATCTTCAAGGATACTAATACCAAAGCTTTTAGAACACTTTTGGTAAATATAATCAAGATTAATGGTATTAGATGCAGTTGTTGTTAAGGTTAGCATTTTATTCTAAAAATAGGTCTTTAAGTATATTTTACAAAAAAATTCATTTAATTTGAAGGTTTTTAGACTAGTTAAAAAGTTTAGAAAAGTGTATAGACTTTAGATAAACTGATTAGATGTTTAAAAAATTCTAATAGGTATCAGAAAAGTGAAATTTCTGGGGCAATCTTGTAAATTTTCCTAAAATAGTAATGAAAAAAACAAGCAAAGAGCAAGTTTTTGTTTTTACTTTTTGCTTGTATCTTAATGAGTTTTGGTCTGTTTTAAATAAATTATATATCAAAATGTTCATCTCAGTAAGTAAACAATTTTTGAATAGATAAAAAAATAGATTTAATTAATAAAATATTGTGTAAATGAACAAAAACTAAAATTTTAGTTTTTCAAATTTTTCTTAGCAGCTGAATGTTTTTGGAACTTAAAGCACAGCTGCCTAGTAGAAGAAAAGTATGCTGAATAACTTTACTTAAAAGGCTAAGTAAGATTTACTTAGTAAAAAGTTGAGAAATAATTAAATGTTTTTTGTAGTTTTGGTATAAGTGATCTACAGAAAGAGTTGCTTTATAAAAATAATATATATATAAATGCTGATTTATATCATTAGTTGTTTAATGTTTTATAAGTTTGCTGTTAAAACATATAACTATATATACATTTGAGTTACCAGTCTGATAATTTCCTATGGCACTTATTACAACTTTAATTGTTTTTCTAGTCAGTTTACTTTCTTACTAATTGTTAGTTTAATACAAATATATACATTATATATATCATATATATATATATATATATAGGGTTCAATAAGTCTTAGCATTCTATTAACATTAACATCATTTGTTCTTGTATTGTAAATAGCAATATACAAGGTAGATTCTTCTTTTTATGGTTCTCTTGGTGGTTTTCTTGATGGTTCTAAGTTTTGGCTAGTGAATAAAATATTTTTTATCAATTGAAATATTTAAAAAATAATATAGATTTTTACTATTATCTAATATGTATACTATGTTCAAGACTTTTTTAGATTATATCCATTCACAGCATCTTTAATTTCAAAAATTATGATTATATATTTTTTATACTGAATAATTTTATTTAAAAAGTTAAATAAGTTAATAAAATTTTAAATAATTTTAATTTTATTTATTTGTTCAGAAATGTTCAAAAGTGTTCAAACTCATATTCATGATCATCCTATAACAATACTAATCTAATATATCTTGTGAGTATAAAGAACATTATTAATCAAGTATTTAACTTAAGCTATCATGTTTACAACATTTACTATTACACTATACCTATTTATTTCATAGTATAAGTTATGCTAACCGTATTGCTAGTTGGGTGATTTGAATTAATTATTTACTAAAATAATTTAGAATGATTATATTTAGTGATTTTAATAGTTCTAATAAAGCTTTTCAAAGTATATATATAATTACTATTAATTTAATGTTTACTATTTATTTGATTTTATCAATAATAATTAAATATATGAGTATAAAGAATATTTATTAATATATGCAATTAAATAAGATATTCTTTATTTTATTTTCTTATTAGTAATTTAGTTGGTAAATAAAGAACAGTATTAACCTAGATATTTAAAATAAGTTATTCAATATATAATTAATAGCAGAATTATTGAATTATAACATTTTACCATATCATAGAATTAATTCTGGCATAACATCTAATTATTATAATTATTATATGCTATAATGTAATTATGTCTCAATATTGTATTAAAAAAGTACTATACAGCATAAGAAGTATAAGTTGCACTATATAAATGCTGCAATAATATTTTATATACTAAGTGCAAATAATTCATTTTAGAGATAATTTCAGAAAGCATTCTTCCTTTCTGCGCTAAGGACCAAAGCAACCCTTTAAATATATTCTTATTTCTTATAAGGTCTATGCTAAGAATATAGCATTTATGTTATAACTCTGAATCTCACATTATTTACCATAGACAACTCATTCTATCAAGTTTATATAAGAGCATATATGCTTCAAATATTGTGTATATGCATCTAAGGAAAATTTATATAAGTTAAGCTATCAAGAAGATATAATAATAAAAATGCCTAATATTATAAAGATAAGATTAATATAGCTATGATAATACATTTATGAAAGGTATGTAAGAGACACAAAAAAAATTATTTATTACAGTACTTGAGTATTTTATTAAGTGCAATTAATCTGTTCTTAGTACCTGAAGGTATTTTATATTTAGGTTTCTAAAAATTGTAAGAGTATTATAAAAGATTTTTTAGTTTATACTATATGGTAATATTATTACAGTACCAATTTACCTAACATATAAACTTAATATAGTGTCATTCTGTAAATAGGTAAGTCTATTGCTAATCTATTTTAGTTTCATATAAGCTATAGCATCTAAGTCAAAACAGGCTTGTTAGATTTGGCTAGTGGGTTTGTTTATAGGTAAGTACTAGTTTTTTCTTTGAGTCTTTCTTTTAACCTATTTTTTTACTAACTTTTGCATTCTTTTGTATGTTTTAATCCAGAATTACTCTATGTCAAATCAGGATTAGAACTCTTCTTTTATATTAATGACCTTCCTAGTTATGTAACTTATGATGAGCAATCAATTTGCAATTTAGTAGTTTTTAGATTAACAATAGTGATAACAATAGGATTATTAATAATTTATTAGCTTGAATAGGATAATACTTTTTCTTTTATAATGGGTTGGGTATTTAGTTTTATATATATAAATGTATTTACTTAAGAATATTACTTGCTATCTTCTTCCTCTGAGCAAGAAGTTTTTTATTTATAATAAAGAATTATTTATATTTGAGATTAATTTTTTTATATTACTTATTTATACTATATTATTATTAAAATCCTTATTTCTATTATTATAAAAAAGAATTAGACATTCTATATACTATTAATCTGTCTAAAATAATAATAAAAAAAAATAAATTTTTTTTTATTTTTTATATAATTAATTACTCAGATAAAGAACAGGATCTTAATTTGATAAGATTAATTTTAGAATTCACAATAGCTATTATTATAATAGATACTTCATATTAAGTAATTTTTTAAGTACTAGTATTAGTATTTGGCATTGTGTTAATATGTCTGACATGAGTATTATATCTGTGCTTATGCTTATATTAATTTTTTTGTACTTATACTAATGCTTATATCAAATATTTATGTTTAAGTTTTATATTTATATCTATATCTGAGTTTTTAGATCTTTTGTAAGACATAGGCATAAATCTAAATTGCAGACTTCTAGTACTAGATATATGTATTTGCAAAATTTTAACTATGCCTATGCCTATGCCTATGCTTATATTAAATTTTTATGTCTATGCCCATGCTCATATTAAATTTTTATGCCTATACCTATGTTTATACCAAATTTTTATGTCTATGCCCATATTAATGCCAAATTTTTGTATCTATGTCCATGTTTATACTAAATATTTATACCTATACCTATGCCTATGCCTTTTATTATGCATAAGCATGAGCCTGAGTTGCAGATTTCTACTTGCTATCATCTTTTTCTAATCAGTTCTAATAATTTTACACTTTTTATCTATATTCTCTTCTATTTGTTTCCTTTGTATTTGCTCTTATTTTTTTTTTTTTTTTTTAATAATAGCTTTTTCCAACTCTTCATATTTTCTATTTATATACTTGACTATTGTCTTTGCAGTTTGGTAGTTTTGCACCAATTTTCTTGTCTAGTATCTTTAATTGTTCATTCACTTTAATTCTTTCTTCTTCTGTCACTGTTTGAATTTGTTTAGCTTTTGCATATTTGATTAATTTTTATAACTTGATAATTTTTTCTTTTTGTTGCTGTTCTTTTTAACTTCTTCTTTTATTTGTTATTATGTTGTATACTTTTTTTTTAGATATATGTTTACTTGCTATTGTAACAATAGCTTCTTCTATTATATCTTATATATTATTTATCTTCTCTGCTTTTCTTTCTTTATTTTGCTTTTTCTTGTAAATGTCTTTTAGAACCTTTTTTATTTCTAAATAACTCTGTAACTTTTATATATAATTTTTCCAATATTCTAGCTTTACTTAATCATATAAGTATACTGTTCTTAACTACCTCTTTCTTTTAATTTCTGTTTTGCGCTTTCTTTCTATTATATGCTTAATCTATATTTTTGCCATTTTTATCTTGTAGTTACTCTTTGTGATCTTTTCTACTTCCTCAATTTCTGTCTTTTGCAGACTTGAGACTAACTCCTCTAATATCTATATATAGTCAATTCTTGTTGCTGTTTTTTTATTTAACCATGTGTATTATATATTGTTGACCTGTTGAATTCATATTTCTATATGTGTCTCTAAAGTTCTGCTTCTTTATTCAGTTAAAGATTGGTAGCCTTTTGTAATTTGTCATTTATAGATGTTGTTTGTCTAGAATATTGTTCACTATATAATTAAAATCACCTATTATGATAATTTGCATTTGTCTTTTTCTTTTTAAAATTATTTCTATAACTTTTTGCTATTGTTTTTTTTTATTATCTTATTATTTGGCAATATATATGTTGTAATTACAACTAATTTCAATTGTTTGAAATATAGTATAATTTCTATTATATATTCATTTATTTTCTTAACTACATCTATAAGCTTTTTTTATTGTTTATTGATCATAATTCCAATGTCTGAACTATTCTTCTTATCTTCTGCTGCATTTGTTCAAAAACTTATATATCTTTTTTCTGTTACATATATTAAGAACTTTTCTTTTCTTTCTGTAAGATTTGTCTCTGTAATTTCTATTATAGCAATTTTCTCTTCTTCTGTTTAGCTGAGCAGAGGTTCCAATTTTCAACCTTTGATCATGAGTCTATTAACATTGTGACATGCCAGTTTTATTTCTTTTTTACTTTCCTTTCACTTTTCTTTTAGTAATTTTCATTTTATCTTTATACTATCAACTTTTTTTTCTCTTTACTATATATGCTTTCTTTTTGACAAAGAGATTCTGCTTTTTTTCTTTCTTTAAAAACCTTTCTTTCATCTTACAAGAACTTCTTGATCTTCTTGTCTATATTCATTAATTTAACTAAAGTGCTCTTAGAAGTGGTTGGGTTGGTCTATTTCATTCTTCTTTCTGTCTTTCTTTAGTCTTTCTAATATTTCTAGTATTAGACCTAAAATGTTTTCAACACATAAAGTTGTTTCTTGTGGCCCCTTTTGGACTATCTTTTCCTTCTTTATCTTTTCTTGATTTCAGTCTTTGGTTGCTATATTTCTTCTGTCTTATACTTTATTTCTATAATCTTTGCTTTTCCAATTACTTCTGTTTCTTTTTGACTTTGCTTTCTCTTTGTGTCTATTTATCAGATCTTTTATATTCTCTAATTTTTTTCTGAACTTGTATCTTTTTGTGTCTCTCTTTCTTCTTTTTATATCTTTTGCTCTCTGCTGCTGTCTTTTTGTATTCTTTTGTTATTCTTTTGAGCTTTAAATTTCCAAAATATTAGAGCTTCATTATATCAAACTTTTTCTTGATAGTCATATTTATGTCTGTTTGGTTTTTGAATAATATCACTATATAGTTTCTTGGCTTTTCTATTTAGTAGTATATATATTACAATTACTTTTCTAATTTTGTTCTTTTAGAAGCATTAGTTCTAATATTTCTTTTGATATTTCTTTTACTCTTGTTATAAAATAATTTCTTTCTTCTTTTCTTTTTTCTTTTCTTTCTTCTTTTCTTTCTTCTTCTTTTTTAACTATTGTCATTCTTGTTAGTTTTTCATTTTTCAGTATGATTACTCATAAGAATATCTGTTCAGCCTTTTTTTTAACTTTAATTTCTACTGTTGTTCTAAATATACTTCTTCTTATTTTGCATGAAAATATATTTTCTATTTTTCTTATCAAGTATCTAACCTTTTGCTCTGAGATCTCTTTTAGTAGATTCCATACAGTAAGTGTTACTAAGTTTTTTTTATTTTTTTTGTCAGTGTTCTCTTTTTTTTAACTTTTTATTTTGTTTTTTATTTCTTTTTTCTTTTTTGTGTCTTTCTTCTCTCTTATTTTTTTTCTTTCTTTTTTGTCTTCTCTTTTTTCTTACTTTTACTTTCATTTTTATGTTCCTCTGTATTAGAGATCATTTTAAATCAGTTATTGTGTTTTCTTTGAATCTTGTTAATTGCTTCTTCTTTATTATGTTTGCAGTTAAAGATAATTACAATCTAAGCATTCCCTTTCATAAATATTTTTTTGACTTCTATTGCATGTTTGTTAGATATTAATAATTTTTCTATAAACTTCATTCTCTTTTTTTTGAGCTGTCTGGCACATTGTATATTAGTATTTTTGTTCATATATTAGTTTTTTGCTGCAAACTCTGTTTACAAGTGGTCATATACTTTGTTCTAATAGTGTCTCTGTAAAGCTGCTTCTTTCTGTTTTATAATTTTATTTCTTTTTTCTTCTTCTTCTTGATTTCTAATTGTTGCTATTATGTCTTGACAATCTTGTTGCATTATATTTGTTTTTAATGTTTTAATTTTCTCTTCTATATATTTGTCTATTGTTGTTATTTTTATTACTGCATTTATACCTTCTGTGTCTTCTTTATTTTTTCTTTTTTTGTGTTATTTTTTTTCTTCTTTATTTGTACTTTCTTTAGATTCTTTTTTCTCTATTACTATATACTGCTTCTGTTATTTGTCTTATTTTCTTTATATATATTTCTAGTATAATTACTTCTTTTTTCAACATCATTTGATTATTCTTACTATTCATGCTTTTTACTGTTATTGGATATTGGCTTATATAATTTATTTCTTCTACACATTTTTCTATACTAGTTGAGTTGTTCATATTTACTTTAATTATTGCTTCATATATTTTGCTTAGCATTATTATCTTTATTAAGTCTATTTTTTTATAATGCTACTACAACTATATTTCTTACATTAAAGTAGTTGTCTCTATTTGCTAGTTCTTGCTCTAACTCTTTATTGTCTATAAGTTTCAATACTATCTTTGCCCTTTTACTTATCAACTTTAGTGTTATAGACTCTTCTGATTTTATTTATATTAACATTTGGCTATGCTTGTGTAACTATTTCTAATATTTCTATTATGTACACTTTGTAATACTTATGTGTTTATTCTGTTTATTTTTGTATATATTTGTTTATTTGTTTTCTTACATGTTCATGAGATTCAAAATGATCTGTAGTTTTAGGTCAGTATCATTTTTCAAAAAATTTCTTTTGTTTTCTGTTTTGTCAAGTCTTGTCTTCTTTTTACTTGTTATGTTTTTTCTTTTTTCTTATTATTATATTTATTATGTTTGTTTTAAATATTCTTTTTTTTTATCTAAATCTCTAATTATTATTTTGATACTGGTTTTTATATAAACTTCAATTTTCTTTTTTATGAGTTTGTGTTTTGGTAATTGGTAGAAAGAGTTATTAATAATTTTTGTAAATAATTGTTAGTAATTATATATATTTATTATTATATTTTATATATATTATATTTATTATTTATTATTAGTTATTAGTTAACCAATAGTTATATATATAATAAATAAATAAAAGAATCTTAATTGGTTATCAAAAATGTAATACAACTACATGATACTGAGTAACATCTGTGATATTACTGTCATCTTACAAATTCAAAGTATATCTAGACATGTATTAGTATTAGAATGTATTTGATCAGATAAATTATATAAATAAGAATATATATATATTTAATATATATAATTAATTTGTCTTTTATAATTGAAATATCTTAATAATTTGAAATATAAAAAGATTTGAGTTTTTGTTATTTTTTCTAATTTGAAAGATTTGTATAATATAGTTTCAAAGTTGTTTAAAACAGAGTTTATTAATTTCAAAAAATATTTTAACAATTATTTATGTTATTAGTTTATAATTATATTAAAAAATTAGATAATTTGAATTAGAAATTTTAGTATGCAGTCTTTAACTATAATATTAAGATAAAATAAGTTATAATAAAAGTAGTGAAGGACCAGAAATATGATAGCCAGACCCAATGTATAGGACAGGCTATGGTATCCTTCACAGCTGTGCAAGCCAAGCTTAAAACTGTGAGTAACTCTGTAGAAGACATCACAAATACTATCTCTACTTCCAATGCTTCAACTCCTATAGAGATAGACAATTGTTACAAGAAATTTTTAAAATATTACAAACTACCTCAAATACAAGAACCTGTTACACTTATCAAATTCATTCAACATCTACACCAAAATTCTTTTTTTAATCCAATTAAAATATCTGAAACTTCACAAAAACAGAAACACATGTTTATTTAAATAATATTGAACCAACATTACCAAATCATACTATATTAGACCCTTCTCTCTATAAAACACAAGGTTATTTACCCTTACTAACTATTTCAAAATAAAAAATACCTGATATAAACTCTATCTCCTTTATCAAGTCTGATTAATTATCTAATCCAACTACCTTAATACCATCTCTAAACATACTACCAATAATCACAGCTGAACATATCTCCTCTTCTGCTAAAATTGACCTAACAAACACAAATAAACTAGAAGTTCAAACAATATAAAATTAATTAAAATACATTCACTTAATGTCAATGGCCTTTTAAATAATTACAAACAATTAAGTTTAATTGACTACATCTCAGAAAATCAAATAGATATCTTTGGAATTTCAAAAACACACCTATCTATTAAAGAAGCAAAATTTTCAACACTCTCAAAAAAACTCACAAATTATAAAAGCTACTGAACACCAAGCAATGCTCACCAAGGTGGTGTAGAAATTTTAATTGACAAATCACTCACTAAACATATTGGAAAAATTTAAACTTACAAAAATTTCTTAATAGAAATTGACATCTTTTTTAAAAATCTTCACGTTAAACTAATTCAAATTTATTTTCCAAACTAAGAAATAAAACAACTTTGAAAAGATATACTTTCATACTTTACACCTATTCTCAACAAAACCAACTACAAAATTATCTTAATGGGTGACCTAAATGGTGTTTCCAATTCTAAATTAGATAAGATACCTCAAAAAAATTCCAATACACCTGAACACTCTCTTTTAAAACTTCTGAAATCTCTTCAATTTTATGATACCTATAGGCTTTTCTATCCATCAACTTCTACATTCTTGTATATATATAATAACAGTTATGGTCGAATTGATCAAATATGGACAAACATTCATATTACACTTCTTGACTATGCTAATATTTTACCTAACCATTTATCTCAATAGTTTCACTCAAATTTACAATTAATCTACCCAAAATTAATACATATCTACTACAAACAAGAACTATATATCAATGGAAACTAACAGAAAATGAACAAATTGAAAACTACCAAAACCATACCAAACAAAACTTACAAAAACTTCTCTTACCTATTACAAATATTACCAATAACTCTGAACTTAATATCATATGG
>CAJVQA010007793.1:0-13507 GCA_910591915.1 Cetraspora pellucida | reverse complement strand
AGTTAACCATAACACAGGGAGGATTTTTCAAATTTTCTGTTGACACTGAGATTTGAACTCTGGACCTGCCACTTGGGAATTGACAACCTAACCACTTCACTAGGTTGCCACACTTCCTTTGTATACTTTTTGTTTAGACTTTCAATTCAGATAGTCTGTATAAAACTATAATCTGTTTATTAATATATCAAATTGGCCTAATACTCTTTTCCTTTAGTTCATTCTAATGGTCTGGTTAGTGGTATTTTTAAAATTCTCAACTTAAAGGTTTTTGCCTATTTAAGTACTATGATTGAGTATTATGACTTTAGTATTTGTTTTTTCAGGCTAGTCATTACAGTTTTACTGTTAAAGATCTAGTTACCTTTCTGCTTAAGTCTTTCCAAATAGACTTTTTGTTAACTAATTTCACTAAATTTATATAACTACAAGAACCTATCTAGTATTTGTACTATTCAATTTGTCAGTTTGCATTTCTCTATATAACTAGTTATACAGATGACTCATAATCTGCCAGTTATACTAATGCAACTATTATTACAGATATATTAACTCAATTGTTAATAACAATTGCTATAATATAAATATTATATAGATAATTATTTAAATTTTCATTATTAATAGGATTTGAACATCCAACTTATTACTTGAAAGGTTGACAACCTAACTACTTTACTAGGTTATTACACCTTAGAGCTATGTTATTAATTACCTAATTATTTTTTATCAGAGATCTACTTCTTTTCTCTTTTTTTAATATATAAATAGTCAGGTTCTTTATATATAATTTCAACTTTTTTTACCTCCTCTCTCCTTAAAAAATCAACTAATTTTTGATATTTCTCTTACTTAAAACATTTATGCAAAATGTAATATTTAAATTAGTATTATATAAGACTTTGGCACAAATTTATAATTAAACTACCAAACACAAAAGACTCAGAAATTAAGAAAAAATTTTACTTAAAAATTTTTAAATAAAAAGATATCATATAATTTTAATAATACTATTAGATCAATAGAATTCACAAACAATTTTTAAAAAAACAAATAAATAAACTGAATAATAAATATATCTAAAATAGCATATAATTAACTAAACTGCCAGATTTGTTAAAAAAAAAATATAGAAGTATATTATATTAGACTATCTAAAATAGTAGTTTTAAAAGTCTGTTGGTTTTAAATAGCACTTAGTAAAAGATAATAAAGAAAATAATAAAAAAATAAATACTGTAATTGTAGTAAACTTACAAAAATAAAAATAGTATAATAATAGTAATTTGACAAAATATCTGTAAGTACAGTTATTAGCTTAGCTATAGCATGTTATATAAAACTAGATTAGTTATATATATAATATGAAAGGCTTTAATAAGTTTTTTATTAAAGATAAAATTATTTTAAAATGCTAATAAAAATTGAGAACTTTAAATAAATTGTGCTTTAAAAATATTTTTATAATACCAACTAAATTGTATATGCAAAGAGTTTAAATAAACAAAACTTATAATTGGCTTGTAGATATAACATCTAGTATAAAATTAATATAATAATATATAAACAGATTATCTATATGATTAGCTATAATTTTGCTTCTTAAAAACAAGAACTTTAATAAATAAAGTTAATTTTATAAAATATAATAGTTTAAAGTAAAAATTAATTTTTTTTAATTAACAAATTTAAATTTTAAATCTTATTATAATATTTATTAAAAATTATTTGCATTACAATATACTGTTTTTAGTAATTAAATTAGAATAACTATAATTTTAATTATATTTATATAACTAGAAGTTTAAAGCATTTTTATAATATTATATAAAATATAAAAAAATACAAGTTGATATTAAAATTAATATAAATTTATAATAAGATTATTAGATAAAAAATTTAAAAAACTAAAAAATAAAATTTTTTACAAATTTTTAATAAAAAAATAATGTAGTTTTTTTACAATATTACTATAAAACTAAATTTTAAAATTATATTATATAGATTTAAAAAATATAAATAAAATATAATTTTTTAAATAAATAAATATATTAATTAACTTGCTAAATTAAAGGTTTGTAAAATAGATGTAATGACTTAATAAAGTGAATAAGTTTTTAATTCCCAAGTGATAAGTTGTGAGTTCAAAACTCACTAATAGTGAAAATTTGAATAATCAACTATGTAATACTTATATATTATAGTAATAGCTTTTTTGTCAATTAGTTGAAATAAAATATCTGTAACTATAGT
This sequence comes from Cetraspora pellucida, assembly GCA_910591915.1. NCBI lineage: Eukaryota > Fungi > Glomeromycota > Glomeromycetes > Diversisporales > Gigasporaceae > Cetraspora > Cetraspora pellucida. Next base: position 11,257 of record CAJVQA010007793.1, on the reverse strand, counting down.
CATATTAACATGATTGGCAAGTCATAGAGCATCTATATAACTTTGGTTATTTAGAGTAATGCAAACTGGTACCAGGCAGTGCAAACCTAAAATAGTTCTTATGGCTATATAAATTTATAGAATTGGAAAAAACTAAAACCTATTTGGAAAGATCCAAATGGAGAAATAATATAGATCTTTAATAGTATTACTATAAAGGCTAGATCTAGAAAACAGATACTAATGTGAAGAAGCTAGACAGGCAAGAACCTCAAGATAAGAATACTATCAACCAAGCTGCCAAAATTGAATCAAAGAAAAAGAATATCAGATCAGCTTAATATACTAAGAACAGGTTATAGTCCTATTAGGTTATCTAAATTGAAAGTCTAGAGTCAAAGCAGAGATATACTATAAGTACTAGGAATATACTATAAAGTAGATGCTAGAGTTCAGGTAAACTCTACAAGGGCTAGTCTTGCTAATATTCTATAGAGTAAATAGGTAGTTAACAAAAAAATATCCAAGATCTTACAGTTAAGTAACATGTTCTAAAATATGTATCAGCTTGACAGATGTACAAAAGAAAAGGCTAAATGTTGAGTTAGATGACACTTAGTTGTATAAAAACTAGATGTTACTTGTCTGAATGCAGTATAAGAATTAGAGTATTTAAAAAGATATCCTTTTAGTAGATTACTGATATGGCAACTAGTATAGAATCTTCAGGCAGACTACTTAAATAAGTAACCAAAAGTTACATATGTGGCTAGTTGCATACTTAGTTTGTACAAGTCACATGTAATGTATTAACTAAAAACACAAATAAAGACAGTAACTACTAATAACATTAGTCTTAAAAAAAAAAAGTTTAAAAACATTAAATAAGAAATTAAATATATAAAAAACATGATATAAAATTATATTAAAATTTTTATAAATTTTATAAATATTAAGTAATACAACATAATAATTAAATAGTTTATTACAAAGTTAATACTAAAAAAATAAAAGATACTAAACTATAAAAACAAACAAATTCTAATTTGTAGTTTTGAATAAGACTAATATGCATATATAAAAAAAAGCTATATTTTCAAATTGTAATTTTGATTATATAATATTATATAAAATTAAACTAAAACTGTATATAAAATACAGATAACTCTAGTAGATTTTTTTTAAAATAATAGTTACAATAACTGTTAGGTTTTAAAACTATAAAAAAAACTAAAACTAGCTAACTAATTAACTAATATAGACTTGTTTTAGTAGAATTAATAAAAATTAAAAAGAAAAATACTAAGTTAAATAATTTAAATAAATAAATTTTTAATTAAATTATAGGTATAGTAACTAATATAGAATCTTTAAACAAATTACTTAAATTAGACAACCAAAAGTTGTACAAGTAACTAGTTGTACTTTTACTATTGTAACTAAATTAAAAATTTTCAAAAGCCTTTAGAATTTAAAAATGCTATCAAAATTCTATATAATACAAATCAAAATTATATAATATAAACTAGAGATATTATTTTTTAAAAAAATTTAATTTTAAAACTATATAATATATATAATTTTGTATTATAATTAAACTACTATATATAATATTTAGTTAAATATATATTCTTAAATAAATACTTTATTATACTTTAAATTTTTTTAAGAGTTTTCTATTTTATTTAGTAAGTATAATACGTACTTAGTATAAGAAAAAAAATCAAAAATTCTTAATCTTTCAAAAATTTTCTAGAGTAGCCATATATAGTTATTTTAAGTAAAATTGCTTAACATCTAGTTTTGTATATAACTATACATATTTCTAAGTTTAATTTTATTATTAATTATACAAATAACCTTAATAATAATATTAAAATTATAAATTATAGGCTTTTAGTTTATATTATGTATTGCTTTACAATATTTATTTATTTGAAATTAAACCAATTTATTACTATTTGAAAATTTTTACTTAGTACTAAGCATTTTTGTATTCAACAAATCATAATATTAAAGAATATTGAAATCCAATTATAATTGGTTGCAAACAGCTAATTAATTATAATTAATAATTTCAAATAATTATTATTACTAGTGATGTTGATAATCGATTTAAATCAAATTAATAATAATTGATTATAATCAATCTTTATAAAAATTGATTTTAAACAATAAAATAAAATAAGCCGATTATAAATAATACTTTTCAATTATATTAATTGTAATCAATTATAATCAATAAATTTCAATTATATTTAGTCATCAGTAGTGATAATTATCGATTAAAATCATCTGATTTAATCGATTACGATCAGATCTCGGAATTTTCTGATGTAATATCCAAATCGAATGTTCCAATATTGTAATATATTATCTCTGAATACAGTAGTTGAAATAATACAAGTCGTGCAAATATTATATTGATATGGCACTGATTAATGACTCGAATCGTGTCATTTCCAGATCATATCAGAACCGATAGAGCTATCAGTAAAGTATCAGAAACTTGATAGCTCTTACTTTTACCAATAGCTCTAGCAGTTCTGATATGTGCCTGGAAATGACATATTCGAGCTATTAATCGGTCCGTATCAGGGCTGAAAAATGAGATATTACCCGATATGCTTTATTTCGACCAGTGCTTCATCCACGACAATTATTTAAACTAAAGAAAAAATTAAAATCTAAAAAAACCAATATTCATTTTTATACTATATTAACAATTATCTCTTAAATTATCTGGTTTAATATACTGAACATTAAAATTAAAAAGAAATAGAATTTTGAAAAACTTTTTATAAATCTTTGTTTTAATTGGTTATAAAATTCTTAAAAACTTAACGTGGGCCGAATAATGTCCTATCAGGATGATAAAATTATGAAATTTTTCTGATTTGTCAAGAATACTAAACCTGATTGGTTTCAAGTAATGGGGTTATTCGTGACAACTTTAGATAGATGTCGGTAAAAATCATTATAATTAAGAAAATCATAAGGGGAAGCGGGCTTCCCCGACGATTACTGATCAATAGCACAATTATTAGCGGTTTCAGATAGGCATCAGAAAGGTGAATCACATAATTTGGGTTTCAGAATTAATGACTTGTCTTCTGATTTTGGATAAAGTAGACGATTTATTTTATTTCGAAATAAGTAATATATAAATTTTATTTTATGATTGCAATAGTACATCAAAGCAGAAAATTTTATAATTTTTATAAAGTAAAACTTCTATTTCATTTCCCGACTTTAAACGCAAATAAGAATTTTAAGACCCATATAAGTTAATTTTGAAACCTTCTAATTAAGCAAATGGGAAAATTATTCCGCATTTATATACATATAACTTCATGACGTCGTTTTACAACTTATAATCACTGCTAAGGATTGGAAAATTTTCACCCGGGTATTATCAAATTACCTGAGTTATCCGGGTAATTTATTATATATTTTGAATGGTCATATAATAACGAATTCTGTCCGGGCCAAATATTTAATCACTACTTTAATAAATAGAAGGCGCTAGTTTTTGAAAACACTTGCTATTTCCCTGGTTTACCGAAGAAGCGTTTTCGGAAACTTATTTTTTCATTATCGAAGTAGTGATTATACAAACGAAGAACAACACCCTTATTTCCTACTATGGGAAAATAATACCGACCATATGATGGCGGCGTTTCGGGTCATAAGTAACCAGTGATTTACCTCCTTATTCTCGCCGTTATGGGAAATAAATAGTACATACCAGCTGACCGCACGTGCTTTGCTACATGAGAATATAAATGGGTTTACAAACTATTTATTTTTATATTATCAATAAAAAACCGTAAGCAGACAGATTTCCCCTTCAAAAATTCTTTATGATAGATTAAATATTAATAAAGTTAAAATAATCATAATTCTAAGTTGAGTAATTCATTTTTTTAAAGTAAAAACTTCTTAAGTATTATTTTTACTAAAACACACTGATGGTATTTACACCTGTGTATACATTACGTACTTAAAAACTAACTGCTATGTAAGGCTCTAAGTAAAAATGAATGTCGCTAAAAGAAACCCCGAAAATTTAAATATAAGTTATATTTAAATTTTCGGGTTTTCTTTTAGCGACATTCAAATGTTCTATACCCCCAAGACTCTTTCCAAACCTTAAATATAATCCTGATACTAACCTTGACGTGAAAAAAATTGAGTTAAAATTTTATATTCAAAACATAAACTTAGAAAAAGTATTATAAAAACATATATTATATAAGATATACTGTAATAAGCGTAAGCAATCATAGGTGTGTTATATAATAAATGATGTTTTATATAATAAATGATGTTTTATTAACTTATTATAGGTTAGTATTTTGGTCCACTAAATATAAATATTTTCTCCTAGGGGTATTCAAAATGTTGTACATTAATAAAATTTCAAAACTCTTGAAATATAATTTTTTATACTATTTCCACGTGCATTACTTCAAAAAAATTACCGCAAATTTTTTATCCCTAATCTTAAAATTTGGCTAATACGTGTTAATTCAAATATTTATCGGTCTCTGTCTCTGGTTTTGAGATTTTTCACATAGTAACGTTATCTTTTGATGTTAAAAGGAGTATTAATCTTTACGACATGTTGCATTTTCAAAAAGTAAAAGTACTATCCCTTACGCCGTCTCATAGCAATAGTTTAAAATGAACTGTGAATATAGACTACGATTCTAATATAGTTTGATAGTTCGACCACAGATCAACTACAATTTGCAGGCGGATTTACCTGTAAGACCATGTAAGAAATATTAAAAGGTATGTTATAAATGTAACTGTAAATAATTGACCAATCAAAAAAAAATACAAAGTGTTTGAACGTAGGATTGGATGCAAATATGCAGTAATTTTTCAATAGACCTTGTTTAATATAAAAATTTTCAATTGTTAAACATTAATTAATTAATTAATATTCGTAACGGCTGTTACATGTAACAGCCTAGCAGTTAGCCAATAATTTTAGTTTTAGAATTTGGTTGCACGTATTTTTATTGGTTGTGCTAAATAAATTGTTACATAACGGCCCGTTACAAATAGTTTCGTTCTAAAAATATATACTATTTGTTTTTTAAAATTAATGGTATTAAACTATATGTTAACATTTATACTTTATATAAAAACCAAACTTTTGATAATATATACTGTAAAAAAAGTTCTTTTTATATTAATTTTAAACCAAAAAAGTTAAGGTTATAGTTTAAAAAAAGTTCATATAAAGCTTTAAATATATTTACTCTCCAAGTACTAATGATTTTTTAGATTATATTGCAAAATAAAATTCAACAATTATTTTTAAAGTATATGCCATATTAAGATATACTGGAAATTGAATTTACATTAGTCATCTTAGTCTATAAGATTAGATATCTATAATCAAAAACACAATCAATCAAAGACACAATTGAAATCACTATTAATAATAGTACTTATTAGAAACGTCACGTAAGTACGTACGTTTATATCGTTATTCATTATTTATTGTTTTCAAGTTATTGTTGATGATGTTCACGGTTTTTTTTAAACAGGTTCACGCATTACTTATATTGTTTACATTGTTCCGTCGCACATTTCGATCAACTGATCAATAACTCTTACCAAATTCAGCTAGAACAAGTTTTTGTGTAGTGTTACACAACACGTAAGCACAAATGATCTGATTAATGATCAACACCCTTGATTTGGTCTTTTTACACCCCTTGCATAAAAATTTATCATATAAATTGTATAAGACTGATCTATGATTGATTTGATACTTTTTCACTCTTGTTTCACTTTATTTGCTTCTTATAACGTGGATGCTTTAGTTCATCCTCATATACTCAAAATATTGCTCAAAGTTTGCGTGTTTTATTTGAGGTCTCGGACGGTAAGTATTTTTAAAAAAAGTTCAATATATGTTGTTGAAAGTTCTCGTAATGGTTTTCTTTGAAAAATTCCTTTGCGTCAACTTATTACAACGATATCGTAAGTTATTATTATTTTCAAAATATGACCTTACTTATGTAGTTTAGACTTTTTAATATGGCAAGGAAAAAGAAACAAGAAAAATTAAGTGAAGACGAGGTATATGCTGCTGTGACAATTTTAGAAGAAAAATATGATGAACGTAATTCTGTAATGTATTTAGTAAAGTGGGCGGGAAAAGATCAGAATGGAAATGAATGGGAACCAACTTGGGTATGATTGATTTTTGGTTTTCCTATGATTTTTTCCGTTCTTATAAAATTATAATATTTAATAACTTGGGTTCTATGTATTTTTCAGGAACCCTATGAAAATTGTGGAACTCCACTCATACGTGAATGGGAAGAAAATAAAGCGCGTAGAAATAATGGTGAATTTGGGAATCAAGTGCAAAACAATATTAATACTATGATAGTTAATGATGGAAAAAAGGATTATAAAGACGGAATGTTTGGCAATTATGAAAGAATTGACAACATTTATCAATTACGACAAATAAACGGAAAAAAGAAAAAACCACATCAGCTTAATGGTACTCCTACTGCTACAGAAGACGGAAATATAGTCGTTGGAAGAAGCTTATCTTGTGATAATGGTGATCGAAATAAAGATATTATTGTTTCTGAGAGTTCTCGGATTCCAATATCTAAAAGAGTCATACTCCGAAAAAATTCTACGAAAAATCTTGAGTTAGATGTTAATCGTAAACATAACGTTTCTTTCAAATCAAGACAAGTAAACCTTTACAGAAGTCTTTCAAGTAAAGGCAAAATATTCGCTCATTCTTCTAGTCTCATGTCGGATAGTTCTTGTGATTCAAGTGATTCCGAACAGGAAAGTCTCTATATGAATGGAAATAGCACTATTCAATTTTATAAATATCCGCTTCGATCTCGATCTGGCAGACTGTCGATTACTAGGCGATTGGATTGTTCATCCATAAGCAAGCGAAAGGTGTCTCTACGTTCGTCAGATGCTCATATCTCCGAAGATCTAGATTCTCGAAAAAAATTACGGTATGATGAGGATTCTTACAGTAGCGAAGAAGAAATTTTATGTTCAGGCCAAGTTTTTACTTGCAGTCCAGTTACATCAATTGTTACTCATACTAAAAAAAGTGATGCCAATATCGACAATTTACAAGTATCACCAATACCAAAATCGATAAATGCCAAAGTTGTTGATAAGCCGGTTTCAAATTCTACTCCTCAAGACATTATCAGCTCTCCTACTAACGTTAATATAAATGGTTCTCAGGAACTTGTGCAAAAACCTTCAAATGATTCAAATTTGGGATCTACTGCTGCTAATGATGCTAGTTCATCTTCAAGAAAGCAAACCGATAATCATAATTCTATTCAGAATAGTAAAACAGGTCCTGCAACATCAACTAATCAGTGTGTAAATATAAATGTAAATACGCAATCTACTGAATCATTACTCTCAATTGCTCCTAAACCAGTTCAAACTGCACGATCTGATGCTAATCTGAGAACTACTCAAAAGCGTACACAGCCTAAGACACGTAAACTGCCCTTGAAAACGGATGCTGTAAAGAGCGTATCTCCATTAACTGTTAATTCATCAAATCCCCCAATTTTGCCAAAGCCACCAACTTCCACAAATCTTATTCCAATTATAAGATCAACCTCACTAATGAATAATAATGCAAATGTACGTTCTGTTCAAAACAGAACAATTAGACCAAATAGTGATTTATATTCAAATCCAAATTTACCAGATGATAATTATAAGGTAAAAGATGGTCAAAATTCGGTCATATTAGCTGATCATGGTCAACAATCAAGAAATACCCTGCATTCAACATCGACAGCTCATAAGTCGTTAGGTGTATCACAGGCAAATCCATTAGGTGTAGGCGTAAGTAATTTACAGTTAGAAAACCCTGTAGTTACAACGACTACTACAAATTGTAATACTACGTCAAACCTTCGAAATAAAACTAATATTCCATCTTATCAGGAAAGCAATGTAAGTTTGATTTTATTTTATTTATAATTTATTTTATAAATACGTTCAAACGTTATACTTATTTGTAAATTTCTAACTTTATAATAGAGTGCTTCAGAACAGCGGAATATGAATTTGCAATTAGATGAACAAAGAAAAACTATTGAAAAACAAATGGAAGAGCTTTCAAAAGCGCAAAGAGCATTGGCAGAAAAATCTGAAGAATATGAACAATTGAAAAATACTATGAATAACATGAAAACTGATGAATCTTTAAGACGAGAGAACGAATCCCTGAAACAAGAAAATGAAATGTTAAAAATGTTTTGGGCAAAACTTATTCACGATGGGACTGTATTTAATCAAAAGGACTATGATAAATTGTCAACTATGTGTGCGTTGATTCAAGATTTATACAATCAAAATGACAATGTTCTCGGTCAATATCAAAAGGCACAAAGCACGTCTACTAGTTCTACTAATTCTGTTAATTCTAGTTCTGCTAGTTTTACTAGTTCTAATAGTCATTCATCAGTACCTGTTATATCATCACGGAATGATGGCGATATTAATGCCTGGAAACGAAATGATCAGCTCCTGCGTAGCAAACTTCATCAGTCTCAATTGGAGGTTTTACTTTTAGAAAAATCTTTGCAGATGAAAGATGAAAATGAAAAAATGTATCAACGCGCTGCCAAATTAGTCCTTGATCTCAAACTTGAGCCTCTGAAAAGTTGCATGGAATTGCAGAATAATGTTAGAGCGTTAATTCCTCCATCATTGATTACAGAAAATTCTCGTTTGAACACTAATCATAACGCTATTAGAAAAGACACCATAAACGTCTCCACCTCAAAAGCTAGCAATGATACAATATTGAGCAATATTACAAAAAGCAAAAATATAAATGTACAAACGAATAACACTCTTTTTAATACGGATAACAACAATTCTAATAGTGTAAAAGGTATGGAGACCGTAGAATCTGTGACCAATACTACCACTGACAAAGGTTCCATAAAAACCAAGAATAATACAGAAGTGAATGTTATCACGTCAACAAATGTCGTTAACCCTAAACTTAAAGAAACCGTGGCTACAACTCCCAAAACTTCCAAAACGTCAGTGACAATTGACAAAAATGGGACATCAACATTTGATTCTGTTTCTAAAAAAATCACGACTAAAACGAATGTTGGGGTGCCAAATTCTGTCAGTGCAGGACCTAAAGCGCTTGTAGTACCAAGCAATTATACTCAAGAAGAAGAAGTATTTTGCAATTGGGATTTGTGTAATATGTCATTTACAACAAAGCCAGATTTGAAAAAGCATGTAATGTATACTCATTTTCGAGATCATGAGAAAGAGTTGAAACCATTCATATTGACATTAAATCGTTAGTTCTTATAGGAAATGATTTACGGAGCAGTTGATTATTAGGTCTAAGAATAGTTGTGATATCTTTTTACAAAAAGAATCATGCGAAGCCACAAAACAATAACGAAAATACATTGTTGTTTCACTGCATTATGCTTGTGTGATCAAAGAGAATGAGTATATAGAACATATATTATTGCTACGCTAGGATTTATTGCCTTCTTTGAAGATCTATAGTTCTTAAAAGTTATAAATTCTTATGAATAGGTTTATACCTAGCTTCAGTAATAATTTCAAATAAAGAAATCTAGTTTTGTTGATAGATCCGATGTTGAATTTCTATTACATAGTTTGCACATACGTACGTAAGTAATTGGTAAAGAAATGTTTAAGATCGATTGTTACACGAGGTATAGTATCATAATGATTAGGTGATCTTGTCTTTATAAATACTGATTGATTTTTACGATAATCTAAATCTAAATAGTTAGTCGATTAACTCTGAGCGGAGTTTCTGACAAATGCTTGCTAACATTTTAATTAGAACTTAATTAGAGTGAAGATGTTAATCCCCTTATTGTAGTCAAAACTCGAATTAGTGAACAAATTACGTACTAATTTCGTAATTATACAGTAAATATCAATTAGTTATTTTTGCAATTATATAACAAAAATTAGACAGTACGTATAGTTTTTTAGTATAGAATTAATAAATAGTTTAATTAAAATTGTTTAATAGATTAACTGTAACGTAGATTTTTCGATTTAAAGATTAAAACCAATAATTTGTTATATATAAATATTATTAGAAGAAAGTTGTTAATCAAAATTTGAAACAAAAGTTTATTAATATATTATAATTTTTAATTGTTAAATATTACGGTTATTTTATTATATAGTCATTTCTTATATAACTATATTATGTATAATTGTATTTATTTTTTTGGTATTTAAAAAATGTTTGCTGTATTTAACTATATTATTGTATAAAAAAAAATTGTATAGTTATTATATATTATTTAAAAAACTGTAATTAATTTTTTTATTTTAAGCAGTTTAAAGTTTTATAAATAAATCTGTAAAAGCAAGTTTTTAAAAATTATTATACTTATTTTTTTAAAACAATTTTCAGAATTTTAAATCTAATTACAAAATACAAAATAAAGCTTAGTCAATAAATAATTATTTTATTTTTGTATAATTAGCTAAATATAAAAAATGTTTAGTACAATTAAGCAAAAATTTAATAAGCAAATATAATTAAATCTTAATATAATTCAAAATTGATTACATTCCTTTTTGTTCTAGTACTTAGGCTGTAGCAAAGTCTATCACCTGGCAGTAAGGCACAAAGAATCTTTTTGTTAATTTATTTACCTACTTTACAGATCTTAACAGAGCTGTGATTATACAAAATTCATTTAAAACTTAGTATTACTTTATAGCATATTTCTAGTACTTTAGTATACTTCTGTTTTTGTTTTCTAATTTTTAATTTAGATGGCCTGTATAAAACTATAACTAGTTTATTAGTATATTGAATCAGCTTAGTATTCTTTTCTTTAATTCTCTTAGTCTTTATTGTAGTATCATCAAAGATCAATATTATCTTTTTACTTAGATTTTTCTAAATAAGTTTTTTGTTTTTCAATTTTAATAAATTTATACAGTTATAAAAATTTATTTTAGAATTGCATTGCCTAATGCCAGTTTGCACTTTTCTGTATAACTAATTATACAAATATCCTATAATCTGCCAGTCATGTTAATGCAATTATTACTACAGATATTTTAATCTAATTGTTAAAAACAGTTGTCATAATATAGATAAAAATAGAATAGACCAATTCTTTTTTTTTTTTTTTTTTTTGGAGTTAAGGTGAGGTCATGCCTCAGGTCTGTTTATTCGAACATATTGTTACAGTTT